>RJWJ010000778.1:0-113181 GCA_004363605.1 Indri indri | reverse complement strand
ATTTCTTTCTATTTTTGGTAGAGACGGGGTCTCGCTCTTGCTCAGGCTGATCTCAAACTCCTGAGCTCAGGACGATCCGCCCGCCTCAGCCTCCCAGAGTGCTAGGATTACAGGCATGAGCCACCGCGCCCGGCCTGTTTTGGGATTTTTCGATTAAGGCCAGTCTCACTGGGGTTAGGTGATATCTCATTGTGGTTTTGATTTGCATTTCTCTGATGATTAGAGATGTTGAGCACTTTTTAAATATATTTGCTAGCCATTATTCTGTATTCTTTTGAAAAGTTTCTGTTCCTGTCCTTTGCCCATTTATTGATGGGGTTGTTTGATTTTTTCTTCTTGATTTTTTTAAGTTCTAGATAGATTCTTGTTATCAGCCCTTTATCGGATGTGTAGAGAGCAAATATTTTCTCCCATTCTGTAGGCTGTCTTGAGTTTCCTTTAATGATAGTTACCTTGGCTGTGCAAATGCTTTTTAATTTTGTCAGGTCCCATTTATTTATTTTTGCTGCTGCTGTGATTGCTTTGGGGGTTTTCTTCAAAAATTCTTTGTGTAGGCTGATGCCTGAAAAGGTCTTCCCTACATCTTCTTCTAGGATTCTTAAGGTTTCATTCCTTAGGTTTAAATCTGTTATCCATTGTGAATTGATGTAAGAGGTGAGAGGTAGGGATCCAGTTTCATTCTTCTGCATGTAGTTATCCAGTTTTCCCAGCACCATTTATTGAAAAGAGATTCTTTTCCCCAGTGTATATTTTTGTCTGCTTTGTCAAAGATTAGATTACCATATGTGGATGGTTTCATCTCTGGATTCTCAGACCTGTTCCAAAGGTCTATATCTCTGTTCTTGTGACAGTACCAAACTGTTTTAATTACTGTAGCCTTGTAGTACAGCTTGAAGTCTGGTAGACAGATACCTCCCAGTTTGTTCTTTTTGCTTAAGATTGCTTTGGCTATACGAGGTCTTCTCTGGTTCCATACAAAGCATAGAATTA
The DNA here is from genome assembly GCA_004363605.1 of Indri indri. Classification (NCBI taxonomy): domain Eukaryota; kingdom Metazoa; phylum Chordata; class Mammalia; order Primates; family Indriidae; genus Indri; species Indri indri. Next base: position 112,191 of record RJWJ010000778.1, on the reverse strand, counting down.
TTTTTTCTAGATCTGTAAAGAGTGATGATGGTACTTTGATAGGGATTGCATTAATTCTGTAGATCACTTTTAGGTAGTATGGACATTTTAATAATGTTGAGTCTACCAATTCATGAGCAAGGTAGATTTTTCCATCTGTTTATATCTTCTACAGTTTATTTTCTTAGTGTTTCATAGTTTTCCCTGTATATGTCTCTCACCTCTTTTGTTAAATATATTCCTAGATGTTTAATTTTCTTTGAGGCTATTGTAAAATGTATTGCATTTTTGATTTGAATTTTGGCTTGACTGTTATTGGCATATATGAATGCCTCTGATTTGTGAGTATTGATTTTGTATCCTGAGACTTTACTGAATTCATTTATCAATTCCAGGAGTCTCTTGGTTGAATCCTTGGGGTTTTATAGATATAATATCATATCATCGGCAAAGAGTGAGAGTTTGATCTCTTCTGCACCCATTTGGATGCCCTTAATTCCCTTCTCTTGTCTAATTGCTCTAGCATAGGACTTCCAGCACTATGTTGAATAGAAGTGGAGATAGTGGGCTACCTTGTCTGGTTCTGGTTCTAAGTGGGAATGGTTTCAATTTTTCCCCATTCAGTATGATATGGGCTGTGGGTTTATCGTAAATGGCCTTGATAATTTTAAGGTATGTCCCGTCTTTACCTATTTTGTTAAGAGTTCTTATCATAAAGGTGTGCTGAACTTTGTCAAATGCTTTTTCTGCATCTATTGAGAGAATCATATGGTCTTTGTTCTTGCTTTTATTTATGAGGTGAATTGCATTTATAGATTTGCGTATGTTGAACCAGACTTTCATCTCTGGTATAAAGCCCACCTGGTCATGGTGAATTATTTTTTTGATATGCTGTTGAATTCAATTTGCTAAAATTTTGAGAATTTTTGCATCTATATTCATGAGGGATATTGGCCTATAGTTTTCTTTTTTGTTGTGTCCTTTCCTGGCTTTGGTATCAAGGTGATATTGGCTTTGTAGAATGAGTTAGGGAGGATACCATCTTTCTCAATGTCTTGGAATAATTTCTGTAGTATAGGTATGAGTTCTCCTTTATATGTTTGGTAAAACTCTGAAGTTTAGCCATCTGGTCTGGGACTTTTCCTTTTTGGAAGGTTTTTAATTGCTGCTCCAATTTCTGTGCTTGAATTGGTCTATTCAGGAATTCTGTTTCCTCCTGAGTGAACTTACGGAGGTTGTATGTTTCCAGGAATTTTTCCATTTCCTCCATGTTATGTAGTTTTGGGGCATATGGGTTTTTATAGTAATCAAAGATAATGTTTTGTATCTCTGTGGTGTCTGTTGTGACCTCTCCATTTTCATTTCTAATTGAGTTTGTTAGAGTCCTTTCCCTTCTAATTCTTGTCAGTCTGGCAAGAGGGCTGTCAATTTTGTTTATCTTTTCGAAAAACTAGCTTTTGGTTTTGTTGATATAGTTCTTTTATTCTCAATTTCATTTAGTTCTGCTTTGATCTTAGTTATTTCTTTTCTTCTACTAGGTTTGGAATTGATTTGCTCTTCCTTTTCCAATTCCTTGAGACTTTTAGTTTGTCGATTTCTGAGCTTTCTGTTTTTTGGATGTAAGCATTTAGTGCTATTAGTTTTTCTCTCAGGAATGCTTTTGCTCTATCCCACAGGTTTTGATAACTTGTGTCTCCATTATCATTTAGTTCGAACATGCCACCTAATTTTATGAAATTAAAATAACCCTGACAGAGAACAGTAGAAGTCCACAAAAGTAAACTATGGACCACGTTTATGTAGGTATGCAAATATCCTCAATAAAACAGCAAAATGAGTTCAGGAGAATATTAAAAGAATAATAAATTTTGACCAAATACGTTTTATTCCAGGAATTCCAGAATGGTTTGATAATAGCACATATGTTAGTTCATTCAATGCAAGGGGAGAGTTTAATACATTTAAGTTTTATTAGTTTAGTAAAAGGGGAAAGCTATATAATTGTCTTGAGAGATTCTGGAAAGGAACTTGATATTAATAGAATTTGACTTTGCATCTTGTCATTTCTTGAAAAGTCTTCGTGTGTTGTACCTTCGGTTTGTGCCATTTTCCCTGTCTGGTGAACTTTACTACTTTTTAATGTCTTTGGCAAATCTTTGCTCATTAGTTCTATAACTTTTCATTCATCCTGTCCTTTGCGAATCCATTCTTGTTTACTCTCCATGGGATAAGATACTCTCTTCTCTCTGGTCCAGTAACATTCCATTCTTGCCTTTCAGTGGGAATTTTCAGTTCCTCTCATTACATAATTGTTTCCTTCTGTAGGAGCCATGCACTGCCAGGCACTGGAACTACAGAGATGAGACACTGCACAGGATTTTGCCACTTCGCCCTCAGGCTCCTTCCCTGCCCTTCTGCTCTTCTCTATCTTGCAGGGAGATTCCTGCAAACTTCCTTTCGCAGGCTCCCTTGTCAGCTGCCTCTGGCCTGGTGGAGCTAGTGGGAGGCACTAGTGGGAGATTGGAAGGTGAGGAGAAGGGAGTAGTCAGGGTATTTCTCCCCCGTTTTCTGCTTTGCACGATGTTTCTGGGGAGGTTGCTGTGAGCTAGGCTGATGCCATGACACTCTAGCCAGGGCAACAGAGTGAGACTCTGTGTCAAAAAAAAAAAGTTTCTTCTGTAGAGACAGGGTCTCACCTTGTTGCCCAGGCTGCTCTCAAACTCCTGGGCTCAAGCGATCCTCCCATCTCCACCTCCCAAGGAGCTGAGACCGCAGGCATGTGCCACCACATCCGGCTCATTAAAAAAATTTTTTTAGAGGTCAGGTCTTGCTGTGTTGCTCAGGCTGGAGTGTATGTACAGCATGATGTTTTAAAGTATATATACATTGTGGAAAGACTAAATCTAGCTAATTAACATATGCATTACTTCACATAGTTATCATTTTTGTGGTGAGAACACTTAACATCCACTGTCTTAGCATTTCTCTTTTTTCTTTCTTTCTTCTTCTTTTTTTTTTTAAGAGACAGGGTCTCACTCTGCTGCCCAGGCTGGAGAGCAGTGGCGTGATCATAGCTTACTGCAGCCTTGATCTCTAGGCCTCAGATTATCCTCCTGCCTCAGCCTCCTGAGTAGCCGAGACTATAGGGATGAACCATCATACCTGGCTACTTTTTATTTTAGAGACAGGATCTCACTGTGTTGCCCAGGGTGGTCTTAGACTCCTGGCCTCAAGTGATCCTTCTGCCTCAACCTCCCAAATTGCTGGGATTACAGACATAAGCCACCATGCCCAACGTCTTTTAGCATTTTTCAATAATACAATATATTGCAATTAACTGTACCCACCATGTTGTACAATAGATCTCTTGAACTTTTTCCTCCTATCTAATTGAAATTTTGTATTCTTTGACTAACATCTTCCCATCCCCCCCATTGCTTTACATTTTCTGTGTAGACAATCATGTCATCTGCAAATACGAATAGTTTTATTTCTTCTTTTCCAATCCGTATGCCTTTAATTTCTTCTTCTTGCCTTTTTGCGCAAGCTAGAACTTCCGGTACTATGTTGAATACTGAGAGCAGACATCCTTGCCTTGTTCTAGATCTTAGGGGAAAGCATTTAGTTTTTCACCATTAAGTATATGTTAGCTATAAGCTTTTGTAGATGTTCTTTATCCAGCTAAGGAATTTCTTCTCTAGTTCTTTTTTTCTTTTTTTGAGAGTGTTGAATGGGTGTTGGATTTTGTCAAATGCTTTTTTTCTGCATTGATTGATATGATCATGTGTGTTTTCTTTAGCATGTTCCTATGGTGGATTATGTTGATTGTTTTCAAGTATTGAACAAGCCTTGCAATTCTGGAATAAATCCACTTGATCATGGTATATAATTATTATTATATACTGCTTCTACTTGCTGATATTTTGTTGAAGAGTTTAAGGGGTTCTGTGTCTGTATTCGGGAAGGATATTGGTCTGTAGTTGCCTTTTTTTGTACTGTCCTTGTCCAGTTCTAATATCAGAGTAACACTAGCTTCATAAAATGAATTGGGAAGTGTTTCCTTCTCATCTGTTTTTTCAAAGATACTATGTAGAGTTGGTAGTAATTTTTCATTAGACATTTGGTAAAATTCTCCAGTGAAACCATCTCGGCCCAGATATTTGTCTTTTGGGAGTTTAAAAAATTTTTAATGTTGATTCTTCAAACAAAACTCTAGTTTTCTGAAGATATTTTTCAAATTTGTTTTTATTTGTTAGGAAAGGGTATAATTACCTATTATTTGTAAAAATTTTAATGTTTCTGTTTTAAGAATTTTTAAATTAAAAATTCAGTTTTCTCAATAGTCATATGGCTATCCAGATTATCTATTTCATATTGGGTGAGTTGTGGTAATTAGTGCTTTTTTAGTAATTAGTCCATTTCATCTAAGTTGTCAAATTTATATGTGTAGTTGTTTGTAGTATTCTCTTATGCCTTTGATGTCCACAGGTTCTGTAGTGATACCCTTGTTTCCTTCTGATAACTGGTTATCTGTGTCTTTTCTCTTTGTCAGTCTTGCTAGAGGTTTATCAATTTTATACTTTTCAAAGAAGTCGGCATTTTGTTTCATTGATTTTCTCTATTGTGTTTTTGTTTTCAATTTCATTAATTTCGTGTGTGTGTGTGTGTGTGTGTGTGTGTGTGTATTGCTCAATTTGGGTTTATTTTGCTCTTCTTTTTCTAAGTTCTGAAGGTGGGAGTTGAGATTATTGATTTGAAACTTTTCCTCTTTTCTAATGTAAGCATTTAGTGATATGAACTTCCCTCTCAGTATTGATTTAGCTATGTCCCACAAATTTTGATATACTGTATTTAATTTTCTTTCAGTTTAATGTATTTTTAAAAATTTCCTGAGACTTCCTCTTTGACCCGTAGATAATTAAGAAATGTATTGTTTAGTTTCCAAGTATTTGTAGACTTTCTTGTTATCTTTCTGTCATTTATTTCTAGTTTGATTCCTTTGGAGCATACTCTGTGTAGTTTCTATTCTTTTAAATGTGTTGAGTTTTTCGAAACAGTGTTATTGAGATATAATCCACATACCAGATATTTCATTCATTTAAAATGTACAATTCAGTGACATTTTGTGCATTTATGGAGTTGTGCAAATATCAGCACAATTAATTTTTCATTAATTTTCATTTTATGAAGCTAGTGTTACTCTGATATTGGAACTGGACAAGGACAGTACAAAAAAAGACAACTACAGACCAATATCTTTCCTGAATATAGACACAGAACTCCTCAAACTCTTTAACAAAATGTTAGTAGTAGAAGCAATGTATAAAAATAATTATACACCACGATCAAGTGGGACTTATTCCAGAAATGCGGGGTTTGTTCAATACTTGAAAACAATCAACATAATCCACCATTTGAATGTGCTGAAGACTCACACCATGAAGACTCACATTGTTTCTTTTTCATTACCCCAGAAAGAAACCCTACATTTCTTACCTATGATCTCCCCGCTCCACACCCAATTCTTCCACTCTCTATCCTAGCCCTAGGCAACCACTAATGAGTTTCGTGGCCCAGGATTTGGTCTAAGTATATGTTCAGTGAGTACTTGAAAAGAATGTTTATTTTGCTATTTTTGGGTAGCGTGTTCCAAAAATGTCTACTAGATCTTATGTTTGATGTTGTCAAGTTCTTAAATTTTTGCTGATTTTTTGTCTTAGTTGTTCTATCAGTTGTTAAGAGGAGGGTATTGAAATCCCCAACTGTGATTATGGACTTGTCTACTTTTCTTCCCGTCCTATCAATTTTTGCTTTACGTGTTATGCTGCTCTGTTGTTTGGTGCATCTATGTTTAGGATTGCTGTGTCTTCTGACAGATTGTTCCTTTTATTCCTGTCTCTGGAAATTTTCTTTTCTTTGAAGTCTACTTTACTTGTTATTAATATAGCCACTCTTGCTTTCTTTTGATTAATGTTTTTGCCTGTTATATTTTACCATTGTCTTAATTTCAGCCAGTCTATATTGTTATATTTAAAGTGGGTTTCTTATAGACATGTTTTAAAATTTCTTTATCTCTGTCTTTTAATTGATATAATTTATGTAATTATTGATAGGTTAGGGCTTATGTCTACCATTTTATTTAAAAAATTAGTTTGTTCTTTCTTTTTTTTGATTTCATTCTTGTCTTGTGGATTATTTGAATATTCTTAGAATTCCATTTTGATTTATCTAAAGTGTTTTTGATTGTATCTCTTTGTATAAAGTTGTTAGTGGTTACTCTGAGTGTTATATCATATATACAGAACTTTACCCATTTACTGGTGTCCTCATTTTACTATTATACTTTAGTGAAGTATAGAAACCCTTTACTTTCTCCATTTATGATTGTCTACATACATATAGAAGCATAACAGACAGGATTATAATTTTTGCTTCATCTATCAGGTGTAATTTAAAAGTCTTAAGAAGAGATAAGAATTTTATTGTAATTACACATATTTTTGCTTTGCATGTTATTTATTCCTTCCTGATGTTCCTAGATTCATTCTTTCATCTTTTTTTTTTTTATCTATTAAGCAAACTTCCTTTTGCCATTCTTTTAGGGTAGATCTACTGGCAACACATTCTCTTATTTTCCTGTATCTGAGAATGTCTTGATTTCCCTTTTATTCCTGAAGGATATTTTTGCTGGATATAGGATTCTGGGTTGACAGTTATTTTCTTTCAGCACTTGAAAAATGTTGTGTCACCCCCTTCTGCCCTCCATAGTTTCTGATGAGAAATCTACTATTACTTGAATTGTTTTTCACTTATAGGTCAAGTGTTCTTTCTGTCACTGTTTTCAAGATTTCTTTTGTCTTTTAGTTTTTTCTGAAGTTTAACTATCTTGTATCTTGGTGTGGATTTCTTTGGGCTTTCAGTTTGGGGTTCAGCATTTTGAATCTGTAGGTTTATCTTTTGGCAAACTTTGGAAGTTTTTGGCTACTTTTCCTGAGTACTTTTTCAGCTATGCCCTGTTTGTCTCCTCTTTCCTGGACCCTGATGACAAGAGTGTTAGATCTTTTATTATAGTCCCACAGGTCTTTGAGGCTGTGTTCTTTTTTTTTTTTTCTTTCTTTCTTTTTTGGTCAGTGTGGGGTTTTTTTTTTTGTTGTTGTTATTTTGTTTTTTTGTAGACAGAGTCTCACTCTGTCACCCCAGGTAGAGTACGGTGGCATCATCATATCTCACTGCAACCTCAAACTCCTGGGCTTAAGCAATCCTCTTTCCTCAGGCTCCCAAGTAGCTGGGACTACAGGTGCGCACCACTGCACCCAGCTGATTTTTCTATTTTTAGTAGAGATGGGATCTCGCTCTTGCTCAGGCTGGTCTTGAACTCTTGCACTCAAGCGATCTTCCTGCCTCAGCCTCTCAGAGTGCTAGGATTACAGGTGTGAACCATCATGTCTGGCCAAAAGAAGGCTTTTCTTGGGGCTTTTTAATCTGCGCCGTTTGGTGTTTTGAAGTTGTCTGCTTCTTCAGCTCCAAGTCTGGGATAATGAGGCAAAAAGAAAACCCAGGGAACTTATCACTGGATTGTACTTTGTTCCCTGGACAGTTTGCCTTCTTCTCTCTACCTTGCAGCAGAACCCACCCCCTTTTTTTTGAGATGGGGTCTCACTATGTTGTCCAGGCTGGTCTCCAACTCTTAGACTCCGGGGATCCTCCTGTCTCAGCCTCCCAAGTAGCTGGAATTACAGGCACACACCACCATACCCAGCTAGACCCTTCTTATGTGTGTTTTATATCTCACGTTGAGGGCTTTTACTTATACTTAGTGGGAGGAATAGGGAAAATTATGTCCACTCTGTCTTCCTGGGAGTCCACACCCACACCTTGCTTTTTGTTTTTGAAGAATTAGTTTTTTCTTTAAATGAAACTGAACTTTCTTTTAAGAGGCCGAGTAAGTTGTCTAGTAGAGTGTCTCACAGTCTGAATCCATCCAGTTCTTCCCTCCTGATTAGTTTAAGCAAGCAGTTTTGGCGAGAAGGCTGCATGGCGATGCTGTGTGTCTCATTGCATCTCAAGGAGGCACGTAGTGTCAGGTGCCTGGATGGTGGTTGTGGTTGTGGTCAGCTTGATTATGTCTTCCTTTCATATTTAATAAATTATCTGTGGGGTGAAGCTTTGAGATCACGTGAGTATCATCCTCCCCAGCAACCTTTTACAGTGGTTTTAGCTTGTCTTGGTGACTATATTAACATTTACAAAATGGTAGTTTTTCTAATTCTGTCATTTCCTTTACATTTATTAGCTGGTATCCTTCCATTATGAAGAACTTTATCCCCACATCTTGTTATTATTCTTTTAGTATCAATACGTGTTTTAATTCATGTTTTATAATTAATTACTGTCATTATTTTGTTGTTGTTGTTGAAGTTGTCTCAAATAGGCCAAATCGAGCTCCTTCAGGTTCACTTCTAGGTCCCTTTGATATGACCCCACTAATCTTTGGGCATTTCCATGGTTTCTAGGCACCACAAGATGGCCTAGACTTACCATGTTCATTTCATACTCCACACCTGGAATCAGCTACTTCTCCAAGGAGCCCTGCTTCCTTTTAGTAGGGAATGATAATTAGAAATGTAGATAAGTTTCTAAGGGAGAAGAGTATTTTAAGAGAAGGTAAAGTATTGAATTAAAGTAGTAATAAAGTAGGTCATAACTGCCACTACTTTCTTGGTGACTTAGGTCCCCATTCAAAGTTCAGGAGGTGGAGTTTCAGTAGCGCAGTATTTTCTGTGCCCGTGTTTTCCAGACTGGATTTCTTGGGAGCCAGGACAGTATCTCTTCCATTTTTATATTCATAGTGTTCACCATTTCTACAACAGAGGAGGCACTTAATAAATATTTGGACTTAAGTTGTGCTAAACAGACTTCTAAGCTATTCACCTTACAATCCAAGTATTTTTCTGATGTTCTGACTGTATAGAGAGAACAGGAAGGGATCTGGAAAGGAGTTGCCGTGGAAATGCTCATAGGCTGCAGGCAAATTATTAAATGATTCAGAGCTTGTTTCTCTTGCCACATGGAAAGCATTTTAATGGCTTTGGCATGAGAAAAAAGCCTATAACAAGGTCTGAGGCTGTTCTTACTGGGTGGTGGTAAAGCATTGGGATGGGATTCAGTCTGAAGGTGGAAGGTGACTTTCAAAGCTGTGCAGCCCACCCTGGAGGTGAATGGTATAAAACTGGTTTTCAGCCTCTACATAAGAGACACATGTTTTTTCTTTTGCTGACTTTCCTACTATATTGTTTTATGACTTTTAAGTCAGTCAGTTGCTCAATTTCTTTTTCTCATTTTCGTCTAAAAAAGAGTGTGACAGTATCTTCAAAAATTAAAATGTGATGAGAAAATATATAAACCCCTTTGATATGTAGTAATTAAATGAAATATGTATTATAAGCACAGAACTTAGTCACTGTAAGTAGCAGCAAAGGAAGCCTAACATCAGAGCCTAGGGTTTGTTTTTATTTGAAGAAGTTGTAGTTGGCATTTTAATAAGAGTTCCAAATGAAAGGGTAGTGCAGGCCGGGTCTAGCTTTGAAACTATAATGATAATGGGACTGTAAAATTGTAGGGTTTTTTTTTCAGCTTACTTTGAGTTTAGGCAGAAGACACATAAAATGTGGATCTATTTATAGCCTACATTTTGAGTGAAGGAAGAGAACCTAAAAGGAAAGACCGAAATATTAAACACTGTATTTATCAAGTAAAGAGTGCATGTGTGTGCGTGTGTGTGTGTGTGTGTGTGTGTGTTTATGATTAGGAAGAACACTTTTATTCCATCACCATTAGTTTAAACATCAGGTTTAAAGAAATGTTTTGTTTCCTCAATTTCATTTCTCTTCTCAAAAAGTAATTCTTGCTTGGGGTAAAAATGACAAACGATACAGATATATGACTTAGTGAAGTTTCCCAATATTCCACCAACTGTTTTGTTTCTATTCTTTCAGATCTTTTCTGTGCATATACTAGAAAATTTTTTTCAGAAATGTGCTTATACTGACATAATCAGACTCTATTGGCTTAAACTGGCATAATCAGACTCTATTGCTGCTTGGTTTTGTTTTCACATCACAACACAATCTTTTAATGTCAGTATGTGGACATCTATGTCACTCTTTTTGCTGGTTGAATTCTGCGTATGTACCCTCAGTTAGCCAATATCCTATTGCAGAATATCTAGATTATTTCTCATTTTTTGCTATTACAAACAATGCTGTAGTAAATGTCATTTTGTGTATATATATTTGCCTTCATATGTTTTGGTAGGATTGATATCTGGGAGTGGAATTACTGAGACAAAAGTTGTGGATATTTAAGATTTCGCCACTTGCTCTCCTAAAGTGTTTATCAATTCATAGTGGCCGAGAATCCCCCATCTCAGACTACATCAGGTTGTTCCTTTCTTACGCTCCCAAAGCACCCTGTATTTCTCCTCTGCAGCACTTCAGAATTGTACTTAAATAATTGTGTCCTTGTTTGAAAAAATTCCCTCCGTCCTCTTATTGCCACCTAAAAATGTAAGTTCTGTGTGGATAGGAAGAATTTTTCTATATCATTCATATTTCTATCTCTAGTATCCAGCATAATTCTTTAATGCGGTAGGTAATAAATATCTCCCTACAATCTTGCCAATACTTAGTATCAGTGTTTGCCAGTCTGACAAATGTTATATCATGGATTATTTTACCATGTATTTAAAAATTATTCATCAATGTGAGCAACTTTTCACATATATTTATTAACTATTTGTATTTCTTGTGTGTTTTTCCCCCAGTTTTCAACAGGGCTGTCTTAAAATTGATTCAAAGAGCCCTTTATATTTTAGTGATACCAGCAGTTAGTTCATCATATGTATTGCTGATGTTTTTATCCAGTGTGTTACTTGTCTTTTGAATTTGTCTATGGTGTTTTGGGCCATATGAAAGTTTCAAACTTTTTCATAGTAAAATTATAAATCTCTTTTTTACGGCTCTGGGTTTCGTGGCACATGCAGAAGGGAGTTTCCCACTCTATGGCATTATATTTTCTCCTAGTACTTTTTGATAGTTGTACCGAATCTACATTGTCAAAAATATTAATACATAAAATTTCTTTACTGTTTCCCTTATATTAATAATAATTTGATCTCAGTTCTGTGGGTAAATATAAATTTAATGCCTAGTACCAGCTCTCATGGTGAAATCACTCCAGACATTTTGCTAGACTGGTATTTGTTTTCTGGGAGATTCCTCAGGAAGAGTCCATAGAAATAATATTTCCTGGGTTCTTCCATGTTCAACACACTTTGCCTGTGACTTTTGTACTTGAGGGTCTGTTTGGTTAGTTGAGAAATCCTTGGCTTATGTTTTGAGTATCTTCAATATGTTACTCTGTTGTCAGCTGTCAAAGTCTCATGACAATTTAATTTTTCCCCCTCATAAGAAACTTGGTTATTTTGCGTAGATGCCCAAAGGATTGTTTTTCCTTTATCTTTGAAATCTAGTAGTTTTACTAGCAGTATTTCAGCACTAGTCATTCTCTGTTGACTTTTCCACATGGTGAACCTTTCCAATATACAGTTTCATGTCTTTTAACTTGTTTAGAAACAGGAAGTTATAGTTTTCATGTGTTTCATGAGCCTGTCTTTCTGGCATGCTTTCACTGTCTTCAGAGACATTAGTCTGCACAATATTTTCTTTTTCTTTGTGTGTGATCAGACCATAATTCTTTCCTGTTGCTCTCATTTAAGCCACATGGAAATGGTGGGCCAGGATAACCTTCCTAGCTTTGAGCCTCCCAAGTTCTCTGTTGTTTTCAGTGTTTGTATCCATGACCTTGGACACACAGGCTTTGTTTTCTTCCTGTACTTTTATGTGGATCTTCTCTTTTCTTTGCGCCTAATGCCCCTGTTCTGCTCAGTTTGGAGTCTGCCCCCAGAGGTTTCTTCAGTGTGGGCCTTTGTCCTGGAAGAGCTTTGATTGGTTAGATTTTAGGATCCATAGGGTCACGGATGATAATAATGCCTGGTTGCTGTGGTTTCTCCCTCAGCCTCCCCCTGCCCACAGTTGTGCTGGGTAGACCAAGCCTCCTTCCCTTGGACTGCTTCATGGCCCCTCTCCCACTGTGGCCCGTTGCTCATGGTTATAGTCAGTGGGCACTGGAGGTGCCCTTTGAGGTGGTTGTCCTTCTGGGGACATCTGAATCCTGCAGGATGTCTAAGTGGGCACATCCCAACTCTCAGCATGTTCCTTCAACTCAACCCAGAATTGGCCAGGTGTGCATTCGTAGTTTGTGATTTAGGACTGTGGCAGTTTTCCTACTTTATCTGAGATGATGCTTTTCTTCTCTGTGTATCACTAGTACTGTTGTTTGGGTTAAAGGTTACAGGTGACAGTGAAGCAAAATAACTCCTACTCACTTATTTTCAGCTAGAAACTGATTGATATCCTGCATGGTCTGGCTTCTCTCTTCCTCCCTGCTGTTAATTGTAAGATATGCTTGTCTGTTTTTAATTCTCTTATCAGTTACCTTTATACCCTTAAACATTATGCTTAAAACATAATGTTTAAAGCTCAATTTATCAACTTGAGAAAGAATATTTTTCTGAAAACAAAAACCAATTAGCATACTAATATTACCTCTTACTCCCTGCACACACACACACACACACACACACACACACACGCACGCACTTCCCACCTTTTTTCTTCTTTTTTCTTTTTTTGAAATAGGGTCTTGCTTTGTTGCCCAAGCTAGAGTGCAGTGGTATCATCATAGCTCACTCTGACTTCAAACTCCCTGGCTCAAGTGATCCTCGTGTCTCAGCCTCCTGAGTAGTTAGGACTACAGGTGCTTGGCCACCACACCTGGCTAATTTTTCTGTTCTTTTGTAGAGACGGGGTCTTGCTATTTTGCTTAGGCTATAGTACAGTGGCACAATCATAGCTCACCGCAGCCTTGAATTGCTAGGCTCAAGCGATCCTCCCACCTCAGCCTCCATAGTAGCTAGGAGTACAGGTGTGTGCCACCATGCCTGGCTAATTTTTTTTTGGTGGGGGTGGGAGGTTGGGGTGTCTCACTGTGTTGCCCAGGCTGGTCTCAAACTCCTGGCCTTAAGTGATTCTCCTGCCTCTGCCTCCCAAAGTGCTGGGATTATAGGCATGAGCCACTGCACCTGGCCAACTTCTTAAAATTATATTCAATTTTGTAGCCATAGTTAACCTAGGCCATTTAGACTTAATTCTGTGCTTAACTGGGTTTGGTCCTAACTACTGCTAATCCATTCATTGATTATATTGAATACCCTGAACCACATGCTTTGGATAAAGAAGTAAAGAAAACAGACAGAAATCCCTGCTCCCTGGAGTTTAATGTACTAGACGGGGTGGCAAACAATGAACCTCATAAATGAGTAAATCGTATAGCATGCTAGACGGGGAATACGTGCTATGGGAATAAAAATAGAATAGGGTGAGTGAGGTTGAGGGTGCCAAGGGGGGTTCATTCAAATTTTAAATAGGGTGGTCAGGGAGGCCCCATTGAGAAGATGACATTTGAGCCAAGACCTAGAGTAGGTGATGGTGTCAAATCAGTGCACATGGGTGAAGCCACCAGAGCAAAGACCCGAGGAGGAGCGGGAGGAGGCCAAGGCCGCAGAGGCAAGGGGAAGTGCTCACGGGGGACAGGAGGGCATGTGGGGTGTGGATTGGGAAGGGGGCCTCGTAGGCCAGTGTGTGGACTTGAACTTTTACCCTCTGTGAGATGGAGAGGGTGTTGACATGGTCACTCTGCCATGTTGAGAGCAGACTCTGAGGTACAAGAGTGGAAGGAGGGAGGGGAGTTGACTTACTGCACGAAAGCCAGGTAAGTGATGTTGGTAGATGGGACCAGGGTGGTTTGAAGCTGTGAACTTCCATTAATGAGCACATTGTTTACATTTAACTTTTTGGTTGGCTGTATTACAACTACATTTTTCTCAAGGATTCTTGAGTGTGATAACGCTGGAGTTCTTTCATATTGTAAAATGACTGTTTCCTTACAAGTGACATTCTAGCTTGGTAAAGAAATCTTGGGACATGTCTTTCCCTTGACGCTCTGTGGGCATCGCTCTTTTGTCTTCTGAGGCTGAAGTTCTGGAGAAAACTGCAGATGGTCTTTTCCAGCATTACGGGTTTTCTGCTGCTTCTGCCTCTTTGTTGGTAGTGTCGTTAACTTTGCCAGCATGTGTGTTGCCTTGATTGCACTCTACTGATTTTTCTTTGAATATGGTGAACCTTTCAAGCTATGGATTGAGTTATGTAATTTCAGGAGAGTTTTCCTGTATTATATCTTTAATTTTCTTTTCCTGTGCATTTATTTGGTTCTCTTCTGCAGAATTACCAGGTTTGTGTCTGACAGATCTTTATCTCCCATGTCTAACATCCCGCTGATCACTTCCGCCATTGTTTTCCTTTATTCCATTTTCCCAAGTGAGTCTTCTCTTTCACTGACTTTTTCAACATTTTGATTTCACTTACTGCTCTTCTTCATGTAAGTACAGGTAACATCATGTGTTACTGATTTTCTCCATTTTAGTCCTTGATGACTCATTTTTCTCCCTTAGCTTTCTTCGGAGGGGAACAGTGCCCACAGGGCAGGATATTCCCTGCTGCAGCCTCTCACTCAGTTTAGAGAAACCTGAAACCTGCTCAAGATCTAGAGAAGTAAGTATCAATTCTTGTAGTCCTCCCTCAATGTTATTCAGCGAATCCTTGTCTCTGGAAGATAGCCTTTGTATCTGTTGTTTGGGGGTGAGGCCGTTCTTTACTTTCATTATGGGTTGAATTTCCTTCTCTATTTTGGCTTTAACAGAAGGGGAGGGTAGATATATATGTTTTCTTTTATAATAATTCCCAGACTTATAGCTTAAAAAATTATATTTTGTGAAAAAGTAATACGTGACAACATGCAAAATACAACATGCTCCAAAGGGGATATGGGGAAAAAGCAGTTTATCTTCTACCCTGTTCCTTAGCCCTCAGTTCCCAGCCCTGGGAAGGTTAAATCCCTAGAATACATTCCTGGAGTGGAATTGCTTTGTCAAAGGATATATGCATGTGTGCATTTGATAGATATTGCCAAATTGCTTCCCATAGAAGTTATCAATATATGTTACTAGCAAAAAATGAAAGTTCCAATTTCCTCACATTCTCATTAAGATGGTGATGTCTCAAACTTTTCAAATTTTTGCCATTCTGATAGGTAAAATAGATTTAATAGTTTTATTTAGCATTTCATGTATTCAAAGTGAGATTGAGGAGCTGGGCATGGTGTATGCCTGTAGTCCCAGCTACTCAGGAGGATGAGGCAGGATGATTGCTTGAGCCCAAGAGTTCAAGGCCAGCCTGGGCAGCATAGTGAGACCTCTGTCTCCAAAAAATAAATTAATTAATAAAAGTGAGGTTGAGCTTCTTATGTATTGAAGAGCCATTTGCATTTTCTGTAAACTGCCTGTTCATTACCTATACACATTTTTATTTTGGGATAGTGGTGGGTTTTTTGGGGGGGGGTGTTGTAGGCATCCTTTATGTATAGGAAAATTAACTCTGTATGGATATGAGTAACCAGTGTTTTGTTCCCAGTTCATTCAACTATGTTTATTTAACTGTTTGTGCTATGTTTTAGATATGCAGAAAGATTTGGTTTGTATGTAGTTGATTTTTTTCTTTTATATTATAACCTACACATTTTTATATTATAAATAGACTTTCCCTACACTAAGATTCTAAAGATTCTCCTACATTTTCTTCTCCTAATTATATTATTTTCATTTTTTTCTTTTAAATGTTTGATACTGCTGGAGTCACGTCTGGTGTAAGTAGTAAAGAGGGGTGCCCAACTATATTTTTTCCCAGATTCCTGTCCCGCTGTCTCTACACCATTCATTGGTTCCTTTGGAATACCAGCTTTATGGTATCTTAAACTCCTGTATGTGTTTAGACCTAATTCTTGGTCTCTTCCATGTCTATTTGTCTATTCATATACTAGTATCTATTCATGTATATTCACATACGAGATCTATTCCATGTCTATTTGTCTATTCATGTACTGGTATCAAACTTTTAAAAATTAGGCTTACCATATTTTTAAAAATACTAATTCAATAAAATTATTTTGGAGAGAAGTCTTGTTGGAAGTATCTTCACAGTAAGACATTTTAGATAATTCTAAGTGTAATCTGCTTTTCATTGTTAGGACATGTGTTTACTTACCTACTTTGATTTTGCCGACGGAAGTAAAGACTCTTGGTTGGTCATTCTATATTTTCTTAACCTGCCTCCCCAGTGACTTAGGAAATGACTTTGCAGGTGAAATTGTCAGAGGAAATTAGGGTTTAAAAAAAAATTCTGGAATATATTGGCACTAACCGGCTCAACTTAGGTTCACATTTGATAGCTTCATCTTAGTAACCATCTTCCTTTAGTTAAACTAGCCATGGATATTCTCTAGGAAAAAAACTGCTACTAATTTTTAGATGAATGTATACAGGAGCTGGTACAGAGGAACTTCTTTAGGCACAATTTCAGTTATAGAAGCACATATTTGTTATTATGATCTTGCAAGTTTGCTAATTGCCTTACTGAAAATAAAACATAGCATAGTGTGTCCCAGATAAGCACTTGGTTATTTCTTTAAAAATCATATTTAAATTATTTCTTGAATTTTTCAAATGCTTTCTTTTAAAGTATATGTTTATGTAAAAATTGTTTTAGTGCTTTTTCTTCTACTGAATTTTTTCATTCATTTGTTAATTCAACAAATATTTATCGATTACCTTTCTATGCTAGACAGTGTTCTAGGTACAGATAGTGAGGAACAAAACAGACAAGGATGCTGCTGTCATTGAGTTTATAATGTAGTGGAGGAGATTGGTAATAAATAGGGAATCTCAGATTGTGATTAGTTCTATGGAGAAAATAAAGCAGGTAGGGTGATAGTGAATCACCTAGGGGGCAACAACTAGTGGGAGGTCAATATAGTTATACTTCACATTAGTTACCATTTATTAGAAAGGCAGTGTGGGAAAATGGGAAAAGCATGGACTTTAGAGTTAGGTAAGATCCTGTGCAAATCTCAGGTTTTCTACATGCAAGTTGTGTGGCGTTAAGCAAATTACCTAACCTCTCTGATCCCCAGTTTCCTCAACTGCCCACAAGGGAAAAAAGAATACCTAACTCATAGTGGTTTGTTGAGGATTAGGTGTAACAATTTAAGCAGAAATCCCTAGAAAGGTGATTGACCTATAATAGTTGTTTTATAAATAGTAGCTAAAATTTATTACTAGCTTAATCACTTTATTCATTAAAAATTTTTAGATAAGAAATTTCCCCCAAATTTCCCCATGATTTCATTAGTTTTAATATCATATATCTAATAAGATGGTATGTTTCAAAGAAAGCTCCTTTAAATGGCCATTTGTGCCAAATGTCACCATGCTAACTGCTAAAATGGGGAATTGCTAGTATGAGTGTATTCATTTCCATGATTGTCAGTGTTTAATGTTCATCTACAGTTGGTCAGGTTTTGCTGAGGTCATAAATAACAGAACGGAAACTATATTTGTATTGAACATTATATTAAAACAAATTTTAATAGCTCTAAAAGGTAATACATCAGAGAATCTGGACATAAAAACAGAGTTCTAGCTCAGAAACAGTAGCACTACAGCTGTTTCGTCTGTTCCATCCTGAGGAATATGACAGACTCTGGCCCAAAGATATTTTAAAAACCTGATCCATACTACTAGGGTTCCAGGCAGGGATCTTACTAGGCCACAGGCTGGGAGCAGAGACAGCCCTATCATTCTAAGTCTGTCAAGGCCACTGATAGAGATTTCCACGGAGGACATTCTGAGGCCCAGCTGAAGTCATCACTTCTTAGATAGGCAGCCCAATCGAATGCCATCAGGGAGGAGCAGAGGCTATAGAGAGGGTAGGGAACATGGTAGCAGTTAAGCTGGAATGCTCAAACCTGGGACAGGCCAGGGAGATGAAACATGGCCTGCACACAGCAGTAAGAGAAGGTGGGAAGGGGCAGGTAACAACTAAACTGATTCGAGATTTATTTCTCGGGAAGAGCTCACGTCCGTCTTCCTAACAGTTTGTTACCTGTCCGTTTGCCCAGCAACAGGGCCACACTGAATAGCACCCATTCTCTCCCTTGGCCTCAGGTCTCCTTGGCAAAGGATTCTGCCAAGACCTTTGTCAACTGTCCCCTATCATTTATATTTTTTACATTTTCCCCTCTACTGATTTATTCTACCTCTATGTATGCACATGCTCTTATGCTTCCTGTCTTTCAAAAAGAAGTCCACCAAAATCCCTTACTCTGGCCTCTAACTCAACAGTTAGAGTTCCTTTTCATGGCTCAGTTTTCAGGAGTTGCCTGATCCCACTTCTTTTACCTTTCGTTTCCTCCTTAATTCTGTGAACAACTTAATTCTGTGACCTTACTCTATTCTTGTTAAAGTCAGATGTGACTATCTATGGGTATAGTCATCTGCCTGCTGGACATTTGAACGTCTCAGACATCTCAAATTCAGCATGAATTGAACTCATTCTCCATTTCCATACTGTGGTGATTTTTAAACATATCCACAAATTCTTTGACACTTCTTCTTTTAAGAGGTGGAGCTTAATTCCCCCCTCCTTGACTGTGGGCTGGACTTAGTAACTCCCTTCTAACTAATGGAATAAGGCAGAAGGGGTAGTGTGAGACTTCAGTTCCAGGTCATTGAAGACATCGTAGCTTCCTTGTTGCTCTGTGTCTCTCTCTCGGATCACGTGGTCTGGGGGAAGCCAATTGCCGTATTAGGAGGATATTCTAGCAACCCTATACAGTGGTTCACTTGGCAAGGACCTGAGACCTCCCACCAATGACCAGCACTGCCTTGTCAGGCATGTGACTGAAGTCCTTGGAAGTGGATCCTCCAGCCCCAGCCGAGCCTCAGATGATGCAGCCCCAGCCGACGTCTTGATTACAACCTCGTGAGCAAGCCTGAGCTGGAACCCCAGCCGCTAAGCTTCTCCTGGATCCCTGACTCACAGAAACCGTGAGATAATAAACGTTTGTTGTTTTAAGCTGCTAAATGTTGTTGATTACATGTTATACAGCCATAGATAACCAATGCACATGGCAAACCTATTTTCCCAGTCTCAGTAAATTTTACTCAAACCAGGAAACTACTTCTTCCTCACCAAGATCCAACTGGTGGCCACATCGTATTATTTCCATTTAGGTATCTGTTGATTCAGCCTGTTCTGATTTTCATAGTCACTCTCTTAGTTTATTATTTCTCATCTAGATTGCTTCAATTGCCTCTTAACAAGTTTTTTGCCCCCAGCTGCACTCCCTTATAATCTGTCCACACTGCTGTCAGAGCAGTCATTTCAGACTGTGAATTTGATTGGCGTTCTTCTGTGCTTCAGTTGTCCTCATTGACTTGAGTTAAGTCCAGCCACCGTAGCGATGCAGGCAAAGCCTTTGGAGGCTGGGTTCCGGCCTTGCTTCCCAGCTCCAGCTCATCTCTCCTGCAGCAGCAGGAGTTCAGCCATCAGAAACGGGCACCAGAATCTGCCGTGGCTTGTCCTCTTTCTGTGATTGGGTGTGTGCAGTTCGACCTGCTTTTGGAAGGCTTTCACCAGCTCTCTGAAGCGTTCTCTACTTTCTGAAAGTTAGGCATTCCTCTCTTCGGTAATCTCCAGTGTATACCTCTGTAATTGCTGTGATCACATCACTGTAATTAATTGTCTCTCAGTTAGACCAAGAATGCCAGTGGATTAGACGCTGTGCCCTGTTCATCTCTTTTTTGTTGTTGTTGCTTCTGTGAACTTTAAAAAATTTTTGATATTCTTTATTTTATTTTGTTGTGGTAAAAATGTTTAACATAACTCTGTCTCAGAAAAAAAGTAACTTTATTTCTCTGTTTCTGAACTTCACTCTCTTGCCATGTTTCTCTAGTAAAGGGAGTGAACTGTCTTTGGGGATGAGGCTGTCTGGTCTGTGTCATTCGTACCCGTCCACGGAGACTTTGTTAGTTGTTGGCACTATCCACTGTGTCTATACTAAAACCTCAGTGTCTTTTTCCTCTCTATGTTGGTCCCGTTGGGCCACCTCCTTCCTGACTGTGAGGGTTCCCCAGGCTTGCAGGGCGGTACCCAGATGCTGTGGTGCTCTGCTCAGGCACACACTTGGAGCATGCTGTACGGGACTCCGTGTGGTGCCCTCAGGCTCACCCTCCTGGCTTCAGGGGGCTCCTGAGGGCTGAGGCTATTTAGGCAGATTGCACTCCAGGAGGAACCAAGGACATGTCTGGGATTTCTGTTATTTTGGTCCCTCCTGAATTCCAAATGTTAGCCTGGATGGAAAAAGGTAGAGGATTCGGACTCCTTTCAGAGACTTAACAGCATCTTTAATTTTAATTTTTTAGGGATAGGGTCTTGCTACATTGCCCAGGCTGGACTCCAATTCCTGGGCCTCCTGCTTTGGCCTCCAGAGTGGCTAGGATTACAGGTGCATGCCCAGCTCTTAACAGCATCTTTAAGAGATACAAACTTAGCTCTTCCAATGGAGAGCACTGTCTTCCAAGAGATATCTGCCAAAAGTTTATTGGGCTATTTTAGAGCAGAAAGCCAAAAATATTTACCATAATTTAAAAAATAATAAATATTAAATGATTTTAAAATTAATTAAATGATGTTTCATTTGTTTATAAGAGGAATCACATTATTTGTGATCTTCTGCTATTTATCTATGGCCTGCAACAGATTCCAGAGCCTTTCCATTTCTTTTCTTACTCTATTTCCATTGAAATAGGAAGCCTAACTCAGAATTAGAGGTCGTTAGGAAAAATAGCAAGCGTTTTGGCTCTGCTAGATCTGTATATTCAGGTTAAATATGGACGCAGAGATTATAGAGTGATTTTGCACTGAAGGTCACTCTCTGCAGTCTTTCAGCTGCTCAAACAAGCATATCACACTTAAAAGCTGGAAAGTTAAGTGTTTCTATTTAATAGATAATAGTGAGTGGATTCCACTCTTCGCATTCAATTCTGGAAAGTGTTTCTTTACGTTGTCTTGGGGCATTTCAGTGTAGTTTTAAAATATTCCCATAATATGTCAAAAATCTATTTATTTTATTTGTGAAGAAAACTGTCAAGTGCTGGGAAAGCAAAACTCATGGGGATTTAGCTGCCTACATTGCAGTTTGGTCATATCAAGATATCCTAAGATGTCAGCGTTAAAATCGTGGTATTTTGGCTAAGATTCAGGCTGCTCCAAACACAGATCATTGAAATATATTACTTAAGCGAGTCACCTGAGATCATAGAAATGGTCTTGAAGAAAGAGTTTGATGTCATTCCTTGTTTTAGATATTCTTCAGAGCACCTTTCTCCTTAGCAGCCTGCCTGTTCTGGTGTGGAAAAGCGGACACTGGCATCTGCTGTCCACATGCACACTGAAAAGACAAATCGTCCACGACTGTAGTTTGCTTTAAAATGCTTACCATTTTTTAGTACTGAGTGAAGATTAGATTATTTAGATCATCAACCTGTCTCTGAGGAAAACAGTGGTGGTATAGACGGGCATTAAGGGCAACTTCTTTTATTCTATGTAACAACTCCTTTTCTTTGTGGTCCTCCCATCAGTTTAGAGCTCTGGGCCCCTTTTCTGTTTTGTACGCTGGCCCTGGTATGTGAACGTGAAAGGTGCTGATTTATGCCTTGCAAAAGAGGTTTCATTCAATGGTAAATTGAAATTATTGACTGGTCCCTATATGTGCTCGCAATGCTTCCTCCACGTGTACAGACCATGTTGATATTAGAGTGTTATTTGATAGAAGAATTTGCTAGTATCTTGCTCTCTTTTCTCTCTGACCAAAACACTTATCATTAACTTTGGGGCTATTCCATAGAATATTCCATTAGCGTGTGTTGTGTATCTATTTTTTGTCTCTGAGGAATGCAACTTTGAATGATGTCTCTATAGTTGTGGTCTTCTTTTAGTAATGAAGTGCATTGGTTTTGCACTGAGAGACGTTATTTGGCCCTTGAGGAAGAACTTGGTTGGTTTACCAAAGAGGCCACCTACTTTGCTGAAAGTGACATAGAAAGCTCACGTGGTTTTCTGCCACTATTTCAGAAGCTTCGTAAAGCAATAAAACATTCTGGCCTTAGGAGCAAATGGATCAATGGTCCAATAAATTCCAATTTTTCAGTATTTGCTGTTGTACTTTCTATTTGCACTTCCCTTTTTAAATCGCCTGGGTGGCATATCACTTGATATATAGGGCCTGTATTTCTCCAGCTTGTATTTTGGTCCTGTTCAATAATGATCCTTATAATTGTTGAGTAATATTTATTCTCAACATGACTTTTATACTTCACTGAATTATTTTTCTCTATCAATTTTTCTGAACTGATGTGAAGCTACAAAATACAAAAAGATGAAAACTGAGAATTTTAACAAATGTAAACACATATAAACACCAGCACACAAATATTATAAAAATATATTGTGAAAAAACAGGAACAGATTAATCGAGATGAACCACATCCTTTCACCTGAAGGTTAGTTGCAGAAAAATGACTAGTACTCGTAGAGCAAGTATAAATTTCCACCTTAATGGCTGTATTAAGAGTATAACAGGATTTCCATGACTATAATAACTTTACATTTCAAATTTGTAAAATACATATGAACAAAATTGTTTCATTTGTTTCTTTCAAAATAAGAATTCCCAGCATACCTTTTGATATACTTCCGTGGGCCTCTGGGCATACTCCAGCCACAGGCTGTCTGTGTGTTGGGCTGTAGTCCCAAGGTGACAAGGACCATGCTGGACGCTGGCCTGTTCAGTGACTACTAGAGAGTGCACTTGGTAGACCCTTAAAGATACAACCTTTGGAAACCTCAAACCTTTGGTAGACAAGTAGACATGCTAGTTTATCCTTACGCAGGATTCTGGGCTGCACAATGGCTGCAAGGAGATTGATTTTTTGACAGATACTTTTGGAAGGTCTTTAAGTTATTCCTCTTACTGATCAGATGACACTTGCTAATATTCTCTATAATTTATTGACTTTGGTCCCAGTTTTCTTTCGTTTCTTCAACAAGCATCTATTAAGGGCTTGCTGGGCACTAGGCACTCTGCAAGATAGGATAGCGGTTTTGCCCTCAGAACTAATGCTTTGCATGTGTGATTTTCTCCTTTATCATTTCCAGTCTGTACTTTGCTGCTTGTTTTTCTGTTTCTCCTTTTTGTTACCTGTTATGTTTCAGATCCATAAACTATTTTTAAGTCTATGTCCTTATTTCAAATTATTTTGTTCTCCAACCTAAGCCTACAGTAACAATTGTAGTGTGAATCCTTGTGCATACAGACTTTAAAATTCCATTTTCAAAATTTCAGGTATAACACAGAAAATACATTCTTATAAAAATTCAAATACAGAAATAGAGTGAAATATGAAAAGTCTCCCTTTACAATCTCCACTCCAACTACCCCCCAAGAGCTATACACACAAGCATATGAAAGTGCCTATCTCCTATGTTTTTGCTAACACTATTATCTCTTAAAAATGTTAGTCCATATGATGGGTTTAAAAATATCTTGTTGCTTTAGCTCTTGTTTGTTGCTACTAGATAGGCTAAGCATCTTTTCATATGGTTAGTAGTCATTTGTATTTTTCTTTTTGTGAATTGCCTTTTAATATCCTTTGCCTTTTTTTCTGTTGGACCGTTTGTTTCTTCTTGAGTTAATTTTGGTAATCTGTGTTTTCCTAGAAAATGATCTGTTTTGCCTCGTTTACAAATCCACATACGTAATTATGTCCTCGTTCTTGTTTCTAGTTTGGATACCTTCTCTTTTTCCTCCTTGATTAGATTTGCCAGAGGTTCTAGCTTGTTAGTCCTTTCAAAACACCAACTTTTAGTTTTATTAATATTCAAGACCATTTAAAAATGATTTTTGTTTTATTAATTGCTGTTTTATCTTTATTCATTTCTTCCTTCTACTTTCTGTACATAGAGGAAAGTGGGAGCAAAAGTTCAAAGATATTTGCTGGGGCTTGGGAAAACAGTTGCTGACATCATTCTCCTTCACCCCTGCACCACCCCCAACCACCATCACAAATCAGACAGTTCAGAATCAGTTAAGAAATAAAAGATAGGAGTCAGGAATCAGATTGAGATCAGACCGTCAGCTTTGTTAATAAGAAGGCCGAACTGGAAAATAGTACTCGACCTATGATCACATTCAGGCTAACCACTCTCCCGCTCTGAGTTAAACTTACCCGAGAAATTCTTAGAATAAATGTTCTGAGAAGTTTGGTAAGAAGCCAGTTAGAAATGACTAAAATCAATTGCTTAGAGGCAATGAGGGACAAGTAGCCTCAGGGCAGTCTGTCTGGAGACCCAGATCAGGAACAAATTAAAATGAGTGAGCTGGCAGTGCCTGGGTTGGCGGCTGACTGAGCAGGGCCAGGGGTGGTGAAAGGGGGTGATCTTGGGGTTCAGACTGGGCAGGGAGGCACGTGAAACTGGCAAGGGAAGGAAGGAACCCCCTTCCTGTGAGCATCCAAACTAGGCTCAGAGGGAGCGTCACAGGTCACAGTGGGACAGCCAAAAGAAGAGCAGCCAGAGGTCAGAAAAGGGTACTGCACATTCAGAATCCTGATGGCAGGAGAGTTGAGTGGATGGGCACACCCCCAAGTGTGATGGAACTTGTGGGGAATTGAGGCTGAGTCATTCTTCAGACTCCCTAGGACTCTTGTTCTTTTCCCAAATTAGTTTCACATCTGCTTTGGAATTAAAAGGGTAGCTGTTTTCCTATTCCTGGCTAATTAAACAAATGCAAATATATGCATAGCCTTATTACTGTATCCTCACACAGCCCAGGAGGGAAGCACAGTGTGGGTGGCAGGTGTTTGGCACTAGAAGTAGAGGGTGGGCAGTGCTTAGGTGGGAGGACAGCAGGATTATCTGTCCTGGAGCCAGACACACTTCATCCCTACATGACCTTTCAAGGTCATACTGCATGACCTTTGGTATATGAATTCACCCGGCATTACAGTAGTGTCTTTAAAAATGAAAATGTATCAGTGTATTATAAACTGTAAGCCGAAAAGCTGCTTGTTCCTAGCCACACATTTACAGAAAAAGCTTTGCCTTTATATTTTCATAGGGAGGGCACGGTGAACCTTGTCTCATAGCTCATAGGAAGCCCAACCTCATCAACCACCCCTTGCCCAGTGTGGTATATTTCCCTCTGTAATTAGTTTTCTCTGTGTAATTTCTTAAGGTGCAATTTTATGCCTTAGAACAAAATTAAAAAGTCATCTAAAGACATGGTTTGGTTAACATAGAAATCAAGGTCCTCTCAGTAGGAGTGAATGTTTGTAGTCAGGCTTTATAGATGTAACAAAGAAAGTAATATATTTCTGTACTACATGCTTATGTCAAATTTCAGATTTTGTTTAGTATATTCATATATATTCATTATGATGTGCTAATTCATCAGATAAACAATTTCTATTTATACCCATTTTCTGGTAATAAATACTGGGTCTTTTGCTGGCTAGATGAAATTTAGAAACTCATGAAGATTTTTACTTGTTCGCTTGTTTTTTGCCCCTGGGAGTGTGCCCTTCCATCCTGAATCGTGCAGATTCTCTCTGATACCCTGATACCCCCCTGCTGTAATGCAGGGGTCCTGAGGACTCTTACTCTGACAGTCTCTGCAAAAATTAGCCAAACATCTGTTTGAAACTCATTCAGAGTTACTTTCATCCTTTGGCTTTGTCCTAGTTATTTTTAGGGTTGATAAATTTATTTTCCAAGAGCAAAACAGAGCATTTTTAAGCTTTGATTTTTGGCTAGAGTTTGAGAAATTCTTGTTCTGTGGAGAGCTGGCAGGCTTCCCGCTGAGGCACTTAGGAGCTTAGCCTGCTGGGAGGTTTCCTTCAGTGAGGAGCATTGCTCTGGAGCCCGGCCACCCCGGTACTGCTCAGCCTGCATGCAAATCCACACCTCAGCATGGCACTGTGGCCGGTCATCTCGCTCTCTTCTTGGAGAACCCAGGAAGTGAGATTGCATAGTCCCTGCAAAGGAAATCTTATCCAGGATTTAATTATTTTCACAATTAAGAAAGCCTTCCTCAGGTCAGATTGAACTTGCTTTCTGCAGTGT
This sequence comes from Indri indri, assembly GCA_004363605.1. Lineage (NCBI taxonomy): Eukaryota > Metazoa > Chordata > Mammalia > Primates > Indriidae > Indri > Indri indri. The sequence continues at coordinate 85,960 of RJWJ010000778.1, read as the reverse complement.
AAGTCATGAAGCTACAAATAGAGTCTCATGCTGTCAGGATATGTAATTGTTGTTATGCTTAAATAAAATTTTTAAAATTATAAAATGGTTACATGTTGTAGATAGTGTAGAAAAATTTAAAAAGCATAAAGGAATTAAAATTTCCTATCATCCCACCAGAGATAACCGTTCTTAATATATAGACTTTTTTCTATGCCCAAATGTTAATATGAGCTCCTATTGTATATGTCATTTACAATCTATATTTTCCATTAAATACATTGTCATCTTGTTATATATCATCAAGTATTTTACAGAATCGTTCTTTATGTTGAGATACCTTAAATTCACATATATTCACATTTATATTTGTTATATAAATGTTTGATTTTTATAATATTTATAAAAATATATTTATATATCATATTTATGTTGAGATACCACAAATTCACATGCCATAAAATTTACACTTTTAAAGTGTACAGTACAGTGATTTGTTTGTATATTCACAAAGTTGTATAATGAGCACCACCGTCATTCCCATTTCCCCGGAAATAACCCCAGAGCAGTCACTCCCCTTCGATGCCCCTCCCCTCATCCTGTGCAACCACCAGTCCTCTTTCTGTCTCTGTGGGTTTCCCTATTCTGGACATTTCATAGAAATGGAATCATACAATAGGTGACCTTTTGTGTCTGGCTTCTTTGATTCAACATAATGTTTTGAGGTTTGTCCATTCCTTTTTTTCCTTTTTACTTTATTCCTTTTTGCTGATAAATAATATTCTACTGTATGGATTTACACATCATATTTATCTGTTCACCAATTGATGGACATTTGGGTTTTGTCCATTTTATGGCTATTGTGAATAGTGCTACTTTGAACATTCATGTGCAAGTTTTTTTAGTTGAACTCCTATTTTCAGTTCTTGCGAATATATGGCAAAGAGTGGAATTACTGGGTTATAATGGTAACTCTGTGTTTAACTTTTTGAGGGACTACCAAACTGCTTTTCACGATGGCTACACCATATTACATTTACACGCTGTATGAGGGTTCTGATTTCTCCACATCCTCACCGACACTTTTTATTTTTTTTTTTTTGAGACAGAGTCTCACCGTGGATAGAGTACAGTGGCTTCATCATAGCTCACTGCAACCTCTAATTCTTGGGCTCAAGTGATCCTCTTGCTTCAGCCTCCCAAGTAGCTGGGGGACTATAGGCATGTGCCACGACACCTGACTAATTTTTCTGTTTTTAGTAGAGATGGGGTCTTACTCTTGCTCAGGCTGGTCTCAAACTCCTGAGCTCAGGCGATCCTCCTACCTTCATCTCCCAGAGTGCTAGAATTACAGTCTTCATCCACCCCACCTGGCCCAACACTTGTTATTGTCTGTCCTTTTGGCTATTGCCATCCTGAGAAGTTAGGTGTGAAATGGTATCTCATTGTGGCCTTGATTTGTATAATGCCGAATGATTGATTTTCCTAATGCTTACTGATGTTGAGCATCTTTTCATGTGCTTTTTGGCTATTTGCATTGTATAGTCTCTTTGGAGAAATGCCTATGCAGATCCTTTGCCCATTTTCAGTTGAGTTATTTGTCTTTTTATTGTGGAGTTGTAAGAGATCTTTATGTGTTCTGGATAATAGAACCTTATCATATAAATGATTTGCAAATAATTTCTCCCATTCTGTGTCGTTTTTTTCATTTTCTTGATAGTGTCCTTTGAAGAAAAAAGTTTTTAATTTTTATAAAGTATAATTTATCTAGTTTGTCTTTGGTTACTTCTGTTTTTGATGTCGTATCTAAGAAAACATTGCCTAATAGAAGGCCATGAAGTTTTACACCTATGTTTTCTCCTAACAGTCTTAAGTTTTAGCTCTTGTAATTTGAGGTGGTTTTTGTATACATTATGGGGTAGCAATCTAACTTTGTTCTTTTGCATGTAGCTATCCAGTTACCCCAGCACCATTTGTTGAAAAGACAGTTCTGTCTCCCATTGAATTGTCTTGGCATCCTTGTTGATAATCAACTACCCCTAACTGTATGGGTTCATTTCTGGACTCTCAATTATATTCTGTTGATCTGTATGTCTATCCTTGTGCCAGTACCACACAGTCTTGATTGTTATAGCTTTGTATTAAGTTGTGAGATTGGAATGTGTAAGTCTTCCAATTTTGTTCTTCATTTTCAAGATTGTTTTGAGTATTCTGGGCCCTTGTATTTCCATATGAGTTATACAGTAGAACTAGCTTGTCAATATCTGGAAAAAAGAGCAGCTAGAATTTTGTTAAGGATTGTGTTGAGTCTGTAGATCAATTTAGGGAGTATTGCCATCTTAATATTAAAAGTCTTACGTGAACACAGGATGTCCATTCATTAATTTGACTTCCGTCTTTTCAATGATGTTTTGTAGTTCTCAGTGTACAAATCTCCCACTTTTTGTTAAACATATTTGTAAGTATTTTATTCTTTTTAATGCTATTGTAAATGGGATTGTTTTCTTAATATTTTGGATTGTTCATTGCAAATACATAGAAATACAATTGATTTTTGTATATTAATATTGGATCCTGCAACTTAGCTAAACTCCTTTATTAAAAAACCTAAGAGTTTTTTATTGTTGTAAATTCCCTAGGATTTTTTATATACAAGAATGTGTCATCTATTAATAGAGATAGTTTTACTTTCTTAGCAATCTGGATGCCTTCTCTTTCCTTTTTTTCCCCTAATGCCCTACCTAAAGCCTCCAGTATAATGTTGACTAGAAGTAGTAAGAGCAAAGACATCCTTGTCTTCTTTCAGATTTAGGGAACAGTTTTCTGCTTTTCACTATTAAGTATGATGTCAGTTGTGGGTGTTTTGTAGTTGCTTTTTATCACATTGAGGAAGTTCCCTTTTACTCCTAGTTGTTGAGTGTTCCATTGGATTTTGTCAAATGCTTTTTCTGCATCTATTGAGATGATCATGTGATTTTGTCCTTTATTCTATTAATACGGTAAATTACATTGACTGATTTTCCTATGTAGGACCAACCTTGAATTTCTGGGATAAATCCTATTTGGTCATGGTGTGTAATCCTTTATATGTGTTTCTAGATTTGGTTTGCCAGTATTTTGTTGAGGATTTTTACATCTATATTATAGGTGATATTGGTATAGTATTACTTCTAATGGCTACATAAAGTTTAATTATGTGGATATACCATAATTTAACCAATTAGTCTTTTAATCATTTCCTTTGTTGTTGTTGTTAAAATCAAGGATAAGCTCATCACTCTTGCTCATACAGCTTTGTATTCGTTCATAATTATTTTCATAGCATACATTCCTCTAAATGGAATAACTGCACCAAAGGTTATGTATAGATGTCATCTCATTTCGTCATTGGCATTTGTGTTTTGTTTATAGTGTTTTTTTCTAGAGGTTTTTAGTTTATATCTGTTTTTTTCTCTATGTATTCAGCCTTTGCATGTAGACTCAGAGAGGCCTCTACTACCTTGTTCAGATATATAATCTCCTATATTTTTTTCTTTTTAAAAATTTTAAACATTTTTTATTTTTTTAGAGATGGGGCCTTGCTATGTTGCCTAGGCTGGAGTGCAGTGGCTATTGACAGGTGTGATCATCGCACACCACAGCCTTGAACTCCTGGGCTCAGGTGACCTCCGCAATAGCTGGGACTGCAGGTGCACACTGCTGTGCCCAGCTAAAACAGTCTGTTCTTTGTCTTAGATTGGTGACGCCATCTTGTCGTAATCTGAATTCTTGTTTTTGGGCTTTAATATGATCTATTGCTCTTCTTTCTATTCTTGAACCATACCATTGTAATTATTTGACTTTTCTCATCTATTTTATTGGTAGTACAAGTCCTTTTCAATTTTTTCAAGAGTTTTCTTCTTTAGAGAGGAATCAGTTATTCTGTAGCTTCTACAGTAAAGAATCAGTTATTCTATCGATTCTATAGAGAAGAACCAATTATTTTACCAGATAAATTTTTTTAAGGATAATTTTATAAAGAATTTTCTTCACATTTCTAATCCTATTAGAATTCTGTTGAAATGACAACACATTTATAAAATTGTTTGTGGAGAATGAATATCTAATTGAGAGAACATGGTGTGTTTTTTTCATCCAGTTCTCTTTTTTGTCATTCAGTAGAGTATAGATTTTGGCAGGGGAGGGAGGTGTACCTGTAATTTTCTTACCTGGTTTATTCGTACATATTTTTATATATATTTGCTATTGTAAGTATGATCTTTTTTAGCATGTGATAATTGCATTATTTTACTGCACAATTTAATACTAATTTTTAGAAGATTTGGAAGCTACAATGTGAATTTAATAAATAAATGACCCACATTCCGAGAGATAACCACGTTAGCATTTCATGTATACCCTTCTGTTAATAGATTTACAGTCATATTGGGGAAGTCAGATATGATCACATGAAAGGCTTAATAATTCAAGACACTATTGGGTGACTAGCTTGTACCTTTTTGTCTGACCAACACTTTTCTTCTGTTTGGAAACTGCTCTTCCCATGACTGTTGGGGCTGCCAGTCATCCAAGCCCCTCTCCCCTGTCAGTGGGTTGGACATTGTATCACCTTGGAGCGCTTTTCCACGGAGAGTGAGTCTCTCTCCTGGGATGTTGAATGCTAAAGACCTCCATTCCTGCAATGCTGCTAGGAAAGGCTTTCCCATCCCAAGAGCACCTGTGTTTGAATGATGCTGATGTAGGAAAGCAGAGCTGAGAGGTGATTAAAACAACAATTCCTGATTATATCATTCGAGCCTCAAGGTCTAGCTGGCTTAAAGCCAAAAATTTACCCTGAGACTTTCCAATTAGTCGAGCCAATAAATTTGACATTTTGCTTAAACAAGGTTGAATGTTTGTCACTTGCAGAGTCCTGACCACTACCACCTCCCATGTCTATGCCATGGTTCCATGTGCTAGGGGAGGTCCTGGATGAGTAGGGTCCCTACATGCCCCTGACCCCCCAGAAGGGTAGATGTTTCTCAGTGAGAGCAGGTCTAATACATTGTGCCTCTTGCCTCCTTTAAGGCAAAGAGGGATTGCCGCGAGACGCAGCAGCATTGGTCAGATGGGGCTTGGGGCCAGCATTGTAGTAACACTCCATCAGGGGAAGGCTGGTTCCAAGTTGCTTGACCACAGCTCCTTACTGTGGTCTGTCGGTTAGCGTGGCAGCATATGAGTATAGGGGATGGAATTACAGTGAACACGTGGGATTCAGTGTCACTGAGGCTCTGCAAACCCAAACTACCTGCTGTATAAGAGCTCTTTGCCATATAGGAGCTGCATGGCTGCTTTCCACACCTGTTACTCAGTAAAGTAGCAATTAAAATCCAGCTTATGGCAATGACTAAACTTAGCCTAGGCCCGCTGACAAGAGTTCTTGGGGTGTGTGGCTACAACACATGTCACTTATGTACCTTCAGAAAATTTCTTCCATGTTTTTTCTGGGCAGTGTATTTGCTCCTTTTGCAGTAGATCCCATCGTCACTGGGGCTTCCTGCAGGCCGTCTGCAGTAGCAGGGAATGTGGACCCCAGGTTTTGTGAGGATGCCCATATCATTTTGGAGCTCTCTAAATTCAAAATTAGGTATGAAAATATTTATTTAGAATGAAAAAATAAGTCACAACAAGTTATTGGAGCCCTACCTCTGAGATGCCTTTAGTTGGCGCACCAGAACCACCTGCTGTGACGTACTTCTTGGTTGCGCCTGACTTCCCAGTCCCACCCAGATCTCACAGCACCCACTGGGCCATGGCAAGCGGGGCGGTGGGGAGGCTGGGGCTTCAGGGTAACCCACCTCTGAAGAGCGGACTGTGGGTGTTGTTTTTTTCCTATTTGATATGTTAGGGAGCAATCAGCAAGAAGCTAGCCAGCCTACATCGTGAAATCCTTACATTTGGGGGGGTACAAGTTAAGTTTTGAGGATGCAGCAGGATGGAAATATGATTTTGCACTTTATGCTTGAGAGAGAGAGAGAGAGAGAAAGAGAGAGAGAGATTGATTGTGAGAGACAGGCGAGAGAGGGAGAGGCGGTCAGAAGCCAGGAGAGTAAGACCCGCCTGCTTCCTGAGTGAAGCCGTTGCTCAAGTGCTCTCTGCCCAGCCCCTGCGTGTGGTTTTCCTCCCAGGCCAGCATCAAACCCAGAATAGTGCGCTGACTTGCTGATTGAGGTCGGCAGCTCCCGAGAAGCACGAGAAGCAGAGAAGCAAAGTGAGTGAGTACGTAGTTGGTTATTATTTAAGACGAGGATGGAAAATCTTAGAAAACAGCTCTATCTGGGGGAAGAGCTTCCTCTGCTTTGGGTATAATGTCTAACAGCCCCAGTGAATCTGATAAGACTAAGGCAGTGTCTGTATATTCTTTTGTGGTGCAAGGACTGGATAAGTTAATGCTACATGCATGCTTTTGAGAGGCTGAAAAGGGATTTGAAACTCATCTTCTGCTATCTTAAAAAAATTGTCTTTTCTCATGGCTTTTCACTTGTTTCATCTTGCAGAATAAAGATGATTAATGCTGACTTCAAGTTAATATACAAAGTTCTTTGGAATAGAAGTCCTCTCTACCCGTACTAATTAGTAGTAGTATGGAGATCTATTTTCACATCCAAGGTGAACAGGGCTGTTTCAGCGCATTGTTTTTGCGAAGTGTGGGAAGTCTAAGGTCCTGTGGAGAGAACCGCCTACTTGACTGGTGCTTAGCCCCCCGGAAGGGTCTAGAGCCACCTCCCTGGGAGGAGATCAGCACTGTAAGAGTGCTCTCTCATCTGGCTGATGATGTCCCAGTGCTCTGGGCGGTGTATTGTGCGAGGCTCTGAAATTAGATGCTTATGAAACCCAGATGGCAGAGTTTCAAGCAAGAATATGACAAAGGTAGAGGCTTTTCTAGGAAGTTATTTATTATATGGTTTGTTTAGACAGTCCCCCCATCCCCCACCTGGTTCCTCCCAGGGCTTAAGATACTTTGAAACCTCTCCTAACCACTCCATTTTCCATCAATTAAGTTTTTGCTTTTTATGTCCTTGTCCCACTGACTCTAAGTTTCTTATTGGAGTAAAATAGTTAGCTCAGCAGTGCAGGAAGTCCATATTTTAAGTTTACTTGGGAAATGCGATTTCCGCCCCCTCTCAACAGAATGCAGAGGTAAAGACATCTATTTATTGCTTCTGCTGTAGTTCCCACTAAGACGGCTGCTTTTCGTTCCTTCACAACTCAGCTCCATAGACTCTGCGTTCTTACATGGTTCCTTTTTAGAGTAGCCATGTTTCACTTCCTTTAATCTTTCCTTCGCCAAGTGAGTTAAATGTAAGTGCTGTCTAAACAGAGGTACAAAGTAAACAATACTAAACTTTCATGTGAAAATTTGGAATTTGAAATAAACACTGCATGTGAAGTATCTTCTCTCATTTCACTTTTATTTTTCAAATACATTAAAATTTTTAAATGATAAAGATAACATTTTTGAGCACACACTCCGTGACAAGTACAGTAGTCAAGCTCTTTACAAGCATTATCTCATTTGATTCTCACAGTAGCCCCATGGGGTAGATACCTTTATCGTCTTCACTTTACAGATGAGGAAACAGAGGCCTAGAAAGGTGATGTAACTTGGTCAAAGTCAGACAGGTGGGTGGACAGGTGAGTGGTGCAGTCAGAGTGGGTCTCTCTCAATCCAGAGCTCATGCTCTGATACAACGTTTCAGTAAATTTGAGAATTAGAGAAAATGGTGACTCAGTCCCATGCCTTAGTACAACTGTTAAAATTCCTATAGTTCTTTCTACCTGTTCAACTAGATATTATGGCATAAGTTTTGTTAAATGTTATTATATAGTTTCACAATTATTTTTAATGGTAAACAATGTTGTATTAAGTGACTGTTCCATAAAATATTTGTCATTCCCTGTTCTTTAAAATTAGGTTGCTATTCTCTTTTTGTTGTTTGTTTTTTGCTATTATAAATAATAGTTTAGTAACTATCTTTGTCCATAGAACTTTACCCATGTTTGGAGGTTATATCTCTAGAATAGATTCTCAGATGTGGGATTACTGGGTAAAAGGGCATGAACATTTTAACGGTGCTTGTATGTGTTGCTGAATTACTTTTTTTTTTTTTTTTTTTGAGAGAGAATCTCGTTCTGTTGCCTGGGCATGAGGGCAGTGACATCATCATAGCTCACAGCAACCTCAAACTCCTGGGCTCAATCAATTCTCCTGCCTCAGCCTCCTGAGTAGCTGGGACTACTGATGCACACCACCATGCCCAGCTAATTTTTCTTTTCTTTTCCCTTTTCCTTCCCCTTCTCCCTTCCCCCCTTCCCCCTTCCCCCTTCCCTTCCCTTTCCCTTCTTTCTTGACAGAGTCTCGCTCTGTTTCCCCAGCTAGAGTGCAGTGGCATCATCCTGGCTCACTGCAACCTCAAACCCCTGGGATCAAGAGATCCTCCTCCCTTAGCCTCTTAAGTAGCTGGGACTACAGGTGCATGCCACCTCGCCCGGCTAGTTTTTTCTATTTTTCGTAGAGACGGGGGTCTCGCTTTTGCTCAGGCTGGTCTCTAACTCCTGACCTCAAGCGATCCTCCCATCTCGGCCTTCCAGAGTGCTAGGATTACAGGCATGAGCCACTGCTCCTGGCTGCTGAATTACTTTCTATCAACACTGTGTCTGAGAGTACTAGTTCAATTTCATCCATTCCATCAGTGGACAGTATCATGGGGGTGGGGGGGGAAGAATAGGTAAAATAAAACCGCTTTATTGTAATTTTGCATTTCTTTTTTCTTTCTCTCTCTCTTTTTTTAAGAGACAGGGTCTCATTCTGTTGCCCAGGCTGGAATGCAGTGGCACAATCATATCTCACTGCAGCCTTGAACTCCTGGGCTCAAGTGATCCTCCTGTGTCAGCCTCCCCAGTAGCTGGGACTACAGGCATATGCCACAATTTTTTGTAGAGATGGTGTCTCATTGTGTTTCCCAGGCTGGTCTCAAACTCCTAGCCTCAAGCGATCCTCCCGTCTTGGCCTCCCAAAGGATTATAGGCATGAGCCACCTCACCTGGCCTGCATTTCTTTTAATACAGTAAGGCTGAACATTTGTTCACATGCTTATTTACAAGTTGTACTTTCTCTTTTGATCATCTTTTTAGGATCATAATGCTTGCAATTTTTTGCTAATTTATATGGGTTTATTAATAGTAAGATTTATTGCCATATTTTTGTCAGTTATTTTCCCAGTCTATTGTTTACCTTTTTAAAATGAGTTTTTTAAAAACATGCAGCCATTTAACATTTTTACATAGTCAAATCTGTTCATTCTTTTTCTAATTCTTTGTTTAGAGATCTAAGTTCCCTGCTTTTAAGGGATTCATTTCCTTCTAGTATTTACTTTGGTGGATGATGTGGAAAGTAGATTTAAACTGACTTTTAAAAAATAATGCTAACTGGTTTTTCCAATGTCATTTATGAGCCATCCTTATATTTTCCAATATTTTATAATTTCATCTTTTTATGCTTTCAGCTTTTCTGCGTTATATAATTTTTTTTGGATTATCTTATTTATTTATAGGAGCTATCTATTTCTACGCCATTATCACATTGTGGTGATTTTTGCTGCTTTTATAAGATGAAGGGAGAATGAGTTGTGTGGAGTAATATTGAGTCAAAATAAGGTATCAGTTAAGCGCATGGGCACTGGAGGCCGACTGCTCGGCCTTAGCTTCTCTTCCCTCAGTCTTATTCTCTGGGGATAGTAATAGTGTTTATTTCACAGAGTTGTTGGGGTGAGGAAATATAAGCTAAATAAAACACACACACACATACTAAAAAAGTATTTTATGTTCATAGATGTGTATCAAGAGTATTGAAGTGTACATATATGAATTTTACATACATAAATGCATTATACATATATATTTTTATAGAGAGTCAAATTTGTTATTCTTTCCCTTTATGGCTAGTTGTCCTAAGCCACAAAGGGAAAGAATGACACTGTTGACTCTTTATACATTAAAAACTTGGTTCATTGAAAGACAGGCAAGCGGCAGAGAGAAATCATGCAACACACGAACCATAAAGGTTCCTATCCATAATAAATGAGGAATTCCCACCTATCAGTTAGAAAAAGGCAAACACAAAATAAAAATGGGCAAAGGTTTTAAACAGACAGTTTTCGGAAGAAGAAATATAGATGGCTAATAAACATACAATGTTCAGCCTCAGTAATAATAGAAATGCAAGTTCAAATACTAATGAATTATCATTTCCAATGCAACAGATTGGCAAAAATTGAAAACATAAATAATATCCAGTGTAAAGAGAACACAGGGAAATGAGCATTGGAAAACCATAACTAATGGGAATAAAAATTAGTAAAGCTTTTTTGCATGACAAATTTCTAAAATCTATCAAAATGTAAAATATGCACAGCTTTGATATGTCCTGGAAAATACTGTACATATTTTTAAGTAGGCATATACAGTATAATCACATTTATGTTAAAAATTTAACAAATATAAACTATATATTTTTATTTGTATGTACATAAAAATTCATTTAAAAAGTACTGGATGTGTGATATCAAGCTGTTTACTGCATCATCTTGGGAGAGGGAAGTAGAATTAGAACCAGGTAGCTTTTCCCTTTTGCTAGATATACTTCTGTGTTTGAAATTTTTATGAAACTGTATTTGTGTAAAATAAATAAACAGGCATTTTTCCAGGCCCACAGTCAAGGAAATTCTTGGGAGCAGGATCCTAGGTGTAGAAGCTCAGGGCTGGGAAAATAGACGACAAATTTTAGGAAGAGTGAGCATTTGGGTGACAGTATTTTAAGATACCTTAAAGGTTTTAACTTATGTTTTAGGAAAAGAAGCAAGGAATTTGTTGAGAAAACTCAGCCCAAAAGGCATGGAGGAACAGTTGTTTTATTGGTGGGCACTGACCTCTTCCCAACTCCTGCACCTGCTTTCGGGTTTTGTGCAGCTACGTCCCCATACGCATGGCTCATAGACACCCCCCAGATCCATCGTGCTCCCCACCTTCCTTTCCATCCTGTGTCCCTTATCTCTAGTTTAAAAAGCTGTCAGCTGAGGTTCAAAATAGTCCTCCATCCAGGTATGCACCCAGCAGATACTCAGTGCCTAGTCCAAGCTAGGCAGCGTGCCAGGCCCTGGGGAGACAAGGATGAGCAAGACAGAGAACGTGCCAGCCTCAGGGGACCTGCACACTGGTAGGGGAGAAGGGACAGTAAATGCTAATAAATCGCTACGCCACATTGTGATCATGGCTGCCCACAGGGGGCTGTGATGGAGAGAATAATCGGGTGGGCTCCTTTGCATGGGTGGTTGGGCTGTTCTGAGAAGCCTGCACTGCTCCCGTCTCTCCCATTCCATGCCCTTCTCTGCACCCCTGCTTCCATTTCTTCACTCCTTGCACCGGGACCACTGTTCTCCAGATTTTAGTTGTTTAACTCCTCTTTTCACTGTTGTTGCCATGGCTAACTACCGTTACTTATCACATTTCCTAAAATTGACTTACATTAACGTATCTTGAAACTCTGTGACTTGCTGTAAATGAGAAACAATGAAAATGAAATGATGCTAAATTTAAAAATTAATATTATCAGTGATGAAGGCAGAACTCTTTAACATGGTCTATAAGGCATACAATGAGGTTGCTTGATCACAAAGCGATGCTATTTAGATGAGAAGGGAATGTGTTCGGTTTACATATTTAGCTAGCAGAAAATGAGTCTACTGTCAGTGAATTCAGCGAGGATGCTGAAGGAAAGAGACGAGAGAAAGAGGGAGAGACCGCAGAGCATTTTTTTATTTTGTATAATTACAAGAGTGAGTGAGGTTGGCCGGCAACACGTTAAACCTGGGGAATCAGAGGATCCCTCTGAGACAGACTGTGCGGGAGCCACACCTCTTTGCTGCAGTAGTGGGCCTCCTTATAATGAGAAGGCCACAAGTGCCTGAAATAAGTGGCACAGGGGCAGAGTGACAAGTGGCCTACCTAGCTGCCCCTTGGGGAAAGTGAGCAGATGAGTTGGGGAGGAGGGTATGCAACAGATAAAGGACGAGATCCTTGGGGGATAGTCTTGGGTTGTACATAAGTCTGTGAGTCTCGGGCTTGAGAACCTCTCTGGAACCCACTGCCTACTGTCACCGGTTGAAGATCTCATTGATGAGGTCTGAGCGTAAGTAAAGGAAGTCCTCCTGGCTTCACCTGTGCTACCAGGGAGCCCTCACTGCATGGGAGGAGCCCCAGCATGGGAAATGGTATGGCAGCTTTCGTGAACTGGCTTGGGCTGTTTTGCAGTTTGGGTATCTCCAGGGCCATCCCCAAGGAGGATTAGGCAGATCTGCTGGGATCAGGGCAGGCGAGGGGTGGTCAGCGGGGCCCTCCTGTGTTCCTCATTGCCAGCCTCTCCCGGCAGGAGCATGCTGGCTCTCCTGCCTCCTGCCATGGCGTCTCTTCCCCTTGCTTTGCTTTTCCCTCTGCTTGTGGGTGTTCTCTCCCTCTTGTCACCTAGTTCATGCTTCTTGTCCTGGAAATACCACCGGAAGGGGCTTTTCCTCCCTGACTTGGTCATGTCCCCCTTGGATAAGCTCTTATAGCACTGCGTGACTCTCTTTAGTAGCGTTTTCCCAGTCGGGTATCTTACATTTTCGTGACTGTTTGCTAGCTCCCTACACTGGAATGAACCCAGGCGGGGAGGGATGGTGTTTGTTTCTGTCCATGCCTGCGCTTTGGATACAGCAGGTGCTCCAGAAAGGTTTCTGGAGCAAAGAAGGAAACGGGCCCCCGCCGTTTGACTGTGTAAAGGCGTGAATTCCCACGACTCCTTTTGGGCCTGATTTTCCTCTGCCAGGGCAGCAAAGCTCATGGCCGGACGGGGAGCCGAGGGCCTGGGGAATGGGGCGCGGGGCGTGCGTGAACCCTGCCGGGAGCTCGGACTACGTTGGGGGCACGGGAGGGTTCTGAGCAGAGGGGAGAGGATCTGAGGATCTGACCTACGTCTTCAGAGGATGGCTGTGGTTAGTGTGGGAAGGTTTGCCGGGCGGAAGAGAGGGGTGAGCGGACCGGTGGAGGGGAACGGGGCTCCGGCCGGACGTGGGGTCTACGCGGAACACAGAGCCGAGGGCGCGTGCCGCTCCGGGTCTGGATCGTCAGGATCCCGTTACGTGTTCGGATCAATGCTCTAACTTTGGACTGGAGGGCCACGCTGCGGTCCGGAATTTCCTACATTAAAACACACACATAACTTTCCGATTAACAAACGTTTGCTGCATCCTAAAGCCACCGCTGGAGCCGCCGGCCCGCATCCCAGCCGCAGCTGCCGCCTCCATCCGCCTCCATCCGTCTGTCGCAGTGTCACGGAGGCCACCTGGCCACTGGGCACTCAGGGCAGAGCACGCCGCCTGCGGAGTAAGGTGTGCTCTGGCCGCGGCCCACCATGCTTCAGAGTCGCACTGGCTTGCTCCGTCTGCCCTAACAAAGTGCCGCAAACTGGGGATCTTAGCCGGCAAACGTTAATTTTCTCACAACACTGGAGGCAGACGTCGGAGGTGAGGGTGTCCTCGGGGTTGGTTTCCTCTGTTGCCTCTCCCCTGGGCTTGCAGATGGCCACCTTTTCTGCCTGTCTTCACGTGCTCTTCCCTCTGTGTGTGCATCCTAATCTCTTCTTCTTTTTTTCCTTAGACATGGTCCTGCTCTGTTGCCCAGGCAGGGGTGCAGTGGCTCAGTCATAGCTCACTGCAGCCTCAAACTCCTGGACTCAAGCGATCCTAAGTAGCTGGGACTACAGGCGTGCACCACCACGCCCAGCTAATTTTTCAATTTTTTTTGTTTGGGGGGCATCTCGCTACGTTGCTCAGGCTGGTCTCAAACTCCTGGACTCAAGCAATCCTCTCGCCTTGGCCTCCCAAAGTGCTAGGATTACAGGCATGAACTACTGTGCCTAGGCTTTAATTACCACTTTACTTATTTTTGGTTTTCTTTTTTTGAGACAAAGTGTCGCTCTGTTGCCTGGGCTAGAGTGCCGTGGCGTCAGCCCAGCTCACAGCAACCTCAAAGTCCTGGGCTCAAGCGATCCTCCTGCTTCAGCCTGCTGAATAGCTGGGACTACAGGCACTCATCACCACGTCTGGCTAATTTTTTCTATTTTTAGTAGAGACGGGGTCTCACTCTTGCTCAAGCTGTTCTAGAACTCCTGACCTCAACTGATCCTCCTGCCTTGGCCTCCCAGAGTGCTAGGATTACAGGCGTGAGCCATCCTGCCTGGCCTTAATTACCACTTTAAAAACCCTGTTTCCAAGTACAGCCACATTCTGAGGGGTTAGAACTTCAACATATGAATTTGGAAGGGGGCGGGGTGACACATGGTCCAGCCCAAGTAAGAGTCTCAGTCAAATACCACTTTCCCCTCAAGCATCCTCCTGTCCTCATGCACCACAGCCCTTTAGTGGACTTCTTTCTAACACTGATTGCTCTGTCCTTTGGTGTTCATTCATTTATTCACCTGAAATATCACTAGATTCCTAGGCTATATTATTCTTCCTGTGTGCGCATCAACTTTATCCGATGAAGGTCACCTAGGCCATTTAATTTTTCATTAATTCATCAAAAAGAAAATTTCTGAACACCTCCCATGTGTCAGGTATTGATCCAGAGGCTGTGCATAAATGCAAAGGTGAGTCAGATTTAGTGCTTCCAGTTAGTTGCAGAGACACGATATTGGCATACACATTCATACAAAATAAGGCAATAAATGTAAGCGAGACATAGATAAAATGCTTGGAATTTAGAGACACATCAAGTCACTTTTGTCTTTGTGTAGGTCTGGGGAGGTGGTAGTCGGATAAGGCTACAAGGAAGAAGTAACATTTAATCTGGGACTTGAAGGGTGGATAAGATTTGTGCATGTAGTGGGTAGCCTTTGAGTTTGTCTTCTTTAGCATAATGCATTTAAAATTCATCATTTTGTGTGTCAGTAGTCCTTTTTTTAAGAGACAGGGTCTTGGGTCTCGTTTTGTTGCCCAGGCTGGGGTACAATGGTGCGATCATAGCTCACTGCAGCCTCAAACTCCTGGGCTCAAGCGAACCTCCTGCCTCAGCCTCCTGAGTAGCTGGGACTATAGGCACATGCCACCATGCCTGGCTAACTAAAAAAAAAAATTGTAGAGACCGAGTCTCGCTATGTTGCCCAGGTTGGTCTTGAATTCCTGACCTCAAGCCATCCTCCCACAGCCTCCCAAATTGCCGAGATTACAGGTGTGAGCTACTGTGCTAGGCCAATAGTTCATTCTTTTTTATTGCTGAGTAGTACTCTGTTTTGGGGATGCATCACAGTTTGTTTATCCACTTGCCATTGAAGGGTAGTTGGGTTGTTTATGGTTTTTGCCATTATGAATCGAGCTGCTATGAACATTAGTGTTATAGATGTATGAAGGCAAACTTTTATTTCTCATGGATAAATACCAAAGAGTGGGATTACTAAATTATTTAAGTGCATGTTTAATTTTTAAGAAACTGGTTGGGCACAGTGGCTCACACCTATAATCCCAGCACTTGGGGAGGCCTAGGTGGGAAGATCACTAGAGGCCAGAAGTTTGAGACCAGCCTGGACAACATAGTGTGAGACAGGGGGCACAGTAGTACATGCCTGTAGTCCCATCTACTTGGGAGGCTGAGGCAGGAGGATCGCTTAAGCTCAGGGGTTTGAGATTTTACAGTGAGCTGTGTGATTGCACCACTGCACTCCAGCCTGGGTGACGGAGCGAGATCCTGTCTCAAAAAAAAAAAAAAAAAAAGAAGAAGAAAGAAAGAAAAGCTGCTGTAAGGTGGCTGTACCATTTTGCATTTCCACTAGCGATGTATTAGAGTTCCAGTGGCTCCATATCCTTGATAGCACTTGATAGTTTTTAAAAAAAATTTTTTAGCCGTTCTTATAGGTATATAGTAATCTCTCCTGTGGTTTCAATTTGTATTTTCATTTTCTTTCTTATTATTTTTAGAGATGGGGTCTTGCTGTGATCCTCAGCCTCTGGAACAGCCAGGATTACAGGCATGACCAGCATATCAATTTATATTTTCTTGATGACTAATGATGTGTAGCATCTTTTCATGTGCCTATTGACTGTCTTCTTTGGTGAAGGGTTTATTTAAATCTTTCACCACTTTTATTGAGTTTCGCATTTTGTTACTATGATGATTATTATTTGTTGTTATTGAGTTTTGTGAGTTCTTTATAAATTCAGGAACCAAGTCCATTATCAGTTTTGTGTTTTGCAGATACTTCCCTTCCAGCTTGTGGCTTGTCTTTTCATTTTTTGGACAATGTCTTTTGAAAACTGGAAGTCTTCAAAATTTTGACAGTGTCTAATTTATCAGGATTTTTTTTTTTTTAGTTATTTTATGGATCATACTTTTGGTGTGTATCTAAGAAATCTTTGCCTAACTCAAGGTCACAAAGATTTTCTCTTGTTTTCTTCTAGAAGTTTTCTAATTGTAGGTTTCACATTTAGGTCTGTGATCCATCTTTAACTGATATTTGTTGTGGACCAGACCTGGGCCCACAGCTATGAACCAAAGAGGAGTGAGACGGAGTCCTTCACTCAAGGACCATCTGGGCTGGGGAGGTGGGGTGGAAGTCAGACAAATAAACAGAATATTCGTCTGGGGTAAGGAGTGCAGGTGAGCCTGAGTCTAGACTGCTGGGGACACTCACTGTGTTGGGGAGGCAGGACTGTTCCCCAGACAAGGGGAATGTGAACTGAGTTTTACAGGATGGTAGGAGGTAGGTAGAAAGCAGGAATCTGGCGTGTGAAGCCTGTCATTCTGCGTTCAGAGTGGCCTTGGGGAGGCCTGGAGACTGGATGAGAGAGCTGTGCATCCCAGTGGCTGCTGGTCATTTGCTGTCCTGGGGTCGGTGTGCAAGGTGGCTGGTAGGAGCAGGCAGAGGGGAGCAGAGGCCTGGCCCGGGAGTACTGGGTATGCCTTTTCCCAAAACAAAGAGGAGGTGGGGGTGCGTTCTGGCATGGCTCATGCCTTGTTCTTTGAAGGACAGGCGGGAACTGTCTTTCTTCATCTTCATGCCTGACATGTCTTTATCATAAAGAGCCCATCCTTAGGGGGTAGCCAAAGTGCTGTTACATAACTGTTTCCGTCCCCCAACCCTGGGAACAAATCACTGTAGCAGTTGCTGTACTTGCTGTTCCTTGTAGACTTACTCCTGAGCACTATACAGGGCGCGTGTAATGACAAGGTAAGCCCAGCAGCAGCCTGCAAAATTATCCCTCATATTTATGATTCCTGTATGTATTTAAAATACAATACTAGAAGCGTTGATGCTGAATAAAGATAGGGCATATTCCCAGCACTGAATAAATTAACCCCACAGAGCACAGCAGTTGCTTTCACTGGCCAGCTGGCACCGCAGGAAAACAGCTAAAGCCTGTGGGTTGGAAAAGAAAATTTCAGGAATGTGAGAACAAAAAAAGAAATCAGCTGTATTCAGTGATTTAAGTTAATCCGGTAACAATAAGGAAATGCAGAACCCACAGCACTTTGAGCAGTGGCAGACCCCCACGGCACGTGCGAAGGGATGGACTTTCCCTGTTCAACAGAGGGGCTGTCCACCACAGCCCTGGGCTCCTGAGGTGGCAGTGCAGCATGAGTTAGGGCCTGCGCAGAGACAGTCCAGGTTTTGTTCCTGTATCCTCTGCATCTGTAGAAACTCCTGTGTTCCCCTCCTTTCTTCCTGGTGGTCCCAAGGAGCAAACGTAGATTAACAGGCTCAGCCACCATGCCGCCTCTGCCTTCTGTACTTGGCCGGGTACTTCTAGGCTGGCTGCTGCCATCGTTTCCTTGACACTGATGGCTGCTGCCATTGTTTCCTTGACACTGAAGGCCTCTGCTGCCCAGAGTCCTGCACACCTCTCCACAGGCGTCTTCTGGGGCTGCAGATGGGAGCCTTCCCTGGCTTGCTGCCACCTCCAGCACCCTGGGCACCACCATCACCATGTGCTTTATATCCGTGTGGTGCCAGAGCACCAGGTCTTCAATTAGTCCCAGTTGGCATGATGAATATGGTGGGAGACCTTAGAATTTCTTGAGGAAGTAGTTCTTTCAGTGTGGTCTCCGTAGCCCTATTCCTACCTTCCTCTCTCTTCTCCAGACTGAGAGTTGTCCTGGGAGGCTCTTCAGTTCCTCAGACAGACAGACCGGGGGCCCTCCGCAGCCAGCCTCCCAAGATGCTGGGGCCACAACACTCAGTGTAGTTGGGATCCATTTGAGACCCTACTACCCTGAACTCTTCAAACTTTCATGACTCAGGGCTGCCTTTGAAGAATAATGTCATCATTGTAGAAAATCTATTTCTACCTGGTGGGAGTCCTTTGTGAATATATCAGAAACCACATGACTCCGAAGGTGACATATCTAAGGAGAAGACCATCCTCTTTGAGCAGGATGCAAGGAAGGAACCAGAGCCCTGGCTTTTTCCCCTTATATGCCAAAGATCTATATTTTGCCAAGCTCAAAATCTACTTCTGTTATGAAATTGGTTGTCTTCCTGAAATACACACACACAGAAACTAGTCAAGATAGCTCGGGCGTTTGTTAGGTGAGCCCCTCCCTTGGCGTCCCTAGGGTGCCGTACCTCTGACGTAAGATGCAGATGAGTGGGGAGGAGCTAGTAGAGGTGAGCAGGTGAGAGGGGAGGAGAAGTAAAGAGTCGCGACTAAAGCATTGAAAGTATTGAAGGGAGCCATGTGAGGAGGTCTGGTCATGTGACATGACTCATGGAAATCACTGTGGAGGGCTTGTTGCCACGGTGATGGTGGAAGAGATGCCACAGTGGAGGAGTGGGCGGGATTCTTCCACCAAGTCCTCACCTTCCTGAATTGTTGAGCCACCTTCTCAGCAAGGGGCCTTGTGAGATCACCCTGTGTGGTTTCTCTTGTTGGGTCCCATTTGCAACATGGCTAGTCATGCATCACACAGTGGGCATGTAGCCTGTGTAGGCTGCCTTTCCTGAGTTTGCAGAGGTGTGCTGGCTTCTTCCTTGCTTATATCTTCCTTTGGTGGGAAGGCCAGTGTGGTTAAGGGATATTGAGCCAAGAGGGGACAGTGGACTTGGTGAGGGCCAGACCTCTCCACCCACAGGCAGGGCTCTTGTCACAGAGCGTCCTTTAATACATCTGTGCCCTGCCATGCTGGGAGAGAGGATGTGTCCCCTCCCTCCTGGGTTTTGGTAGTTCAAGTGCCCAGCAGCATGTTGATGGAGAGTGCAGGCTTTCACTGGGTGGGTGCTATGTGCCCTGCAGTTCTCGCATTGTTCCTGGAGGAAACAGACCAGAATGAGATAGAACTGGCCTGCCTATTGCCTTGGAAGCTGTGCCTCTGACCTCATAGGGCTGTGGAACAAAGAAACAGAAAAGGTTGGATAAAAGATAAAGTATCCAGACTTGATACTATATTTATTTTTTTGAGACAGAGTCTGGCTCTGTTCCCCAGGCTGGAGTGCAGTGGTGTCAGCCTAGCTCACAGCAACCTCAGACTCCTGGGCTCAAGTGATCCTCCTGCCTCAGCCTCCTGAGTAGCTGGGACTATAGGAGCATGCCACCACACAGGCTAATTTTTCTATTTTTAATAGAGACGGGGTCTCTCTCTTGCTCAGGCTGGTCTTTTTTTTTTTTTTGAGACAGAGTCCACTCTGTCGCCCGGGCTAGAGTGCCGTGGCGCTTCTCCTGCCTCAGCCTTCTGAGTAGCTGGGTCTACAGGCATGCGTTACCATGCCCAGCTAATTTTTTCTATATATTTTTAGTTGTCCAGCTAATTTCTTTCTATTTTTAATAGAGACGGGGTCTTGCTCTTGCTCCGGCTGGTCTCAAACTCCTGAGTTCAAACAATCCTCCCGCCTCGGCCTCTCAGAGTGCTAGGATTACAGACATGAGCCACTGTACCTAGCCTCAGGCTGGTGTTGAACTCCTGACCTCAACAGGGATCCTGTTGAGAATCCCTGAGGCAGCAGATCCTCCTGCCTCAGCCTCCCAGAATGCTGGGATTACAGACGTGAGCCACCGTGTCCAGTCCCTGATACTTTAAATTATTGGTTTTCTAATTTTGTGGTTGCCATTAGCTCCCACTTTACAAAGCAGCTACTAGCAGAAATTCATTTATTATGTTTCTATTAAGATGCATGGTTAAATCTTAAACCATAAAAATGTAAAGTATTATTTACAATTACTGTGAAACTAGGATGTATACCAAATATTTTAGAAGTCATCCTTCAGGAATAAATTCAGGAAATTAGATGAAGCAGTAGATGATTTTTAGAGCTTTGGTGTTAAATAATTTTAGGAATTGTTTTTTTAAGCATGACTATGAGTTAACAAGATTAAGTTTTATGATGCTAACACTTATACATCAACACGACTATTGTTTTCAAGGTAATAATACTAGAAGGCTCTATGCCCATATCAGTGGGGTTCTTGTCCTCAAAGTAATTTTGGAAGTTGTTTTTTTTTTTTCCTGGCAATTGTTTAGAGACATTTATAAATCTTACAGGAGAAGGATTGTCATTGCTTTCTAGTCCTGTATTGCATTCACCTGTTAATTCAGCACCTGCTTCCTGGGACCTGTGCGCCTTTGCAGGAGCTCCCTGGCTGGTGGGGCAGGGACAGGGAGACGCCCACATGCATGTCTTCAGTGAAAGGCAGAGTCCAGGGATTCATTAACTACTGTCTGTTGAGCACTGAACACCAGGCGAACAAAGGAGCCGAGGCCCTGCTGTCATGGACCTTCCGTGGTGGCGGATAATCAATGACAGATAATCAGTGGCAGCGATGGTCTTAGGTGATAAAGGCTCTGGAGAAATACACTGGAGACTGTCGGGTGGGGTGGGAGAGCTGCGAGAGAGAGGGGAGGGAAAAAGCCTCCTAAAGGAAGTGCCCTTGAGCAGAGACAGAAGAGAAAGGAGCCACTGCTGTGTGAGGACTGGGGGACCCCCCGGGCACAGGGAACAGCGAGCGCAGAGCTCTTCCTTGGGAACTGGCTGGGCATGGTCCAGGAGCTGGAAGCAGCCGGCTGGGCTGCAGTGAGCTTGGAGAGCAGTCGGAACCCAGGTGGGGAGTTGGCAGGGCCAGGCTGCCAAGGACCTTGGGGGCTGTGAAAAAGCCTAGATTTTCATCCCCAATGCAGTGAGAGGCCATTGCAGGGTCTGTGCAGGAAACGATATGACCTGATTTGTGTCTGTGTGCATGTGTGTTTTAAACAAATTTTTAAACTTTTACTTGTGGTAACCACATAACATGAAACTTGCCATCTTAACCACTTTTAAGTGGACAGTTCGTGATTTGTGTTTTTAAGAGACCCCTCTGGCTGCCAAGAGGCCATTAACTGGTGGGGAAGAAGGGACACAGCAGAGGCAAAGAGGCTGGCTGGGGGATGCCACTGCGGCCAGGACAGAGGCGTGGGAAGCTCAGAGGGGCAGGCGGTGCTCGTGGACGTAGATGGTCCACAAGAGAGCTACAGAATTTCTAAAGGTTTAGAGGTAGGAATATCAGAAAGGCCTTGCAAGGAAGTCTTGATTGGCATGAGCCTCAAAGGAGGGGATAGAACATTCATAGAGGGAGGGTCTCAGTTGGGTGAATGCCACAAGATGAGAACAACGAGGCTCGTTGGAAGGGTAGAGAAGAGCCTGGTTTGGCCACACTGCAGGGTAAGTGGTCAGCGTGGCCAAGCTTGGGTAAGCAGTCACTTAATTTGATGGGTGCTATGGTCTGAATGTTGGTGTCTCCCCAAAATTCATCTGTTGGAATCTAAAACCCAATGTGATGGTTATTAAGAGGTGGGGCCTTTGGGAAATAAGTCATGAGGACTCCACCCTCGTGAATGGGATCGGTGCCCTTATAAAAGAGGCTCGAGGGAGCTGCTTAGCCCCTTCTGCCCTGTGAGGCACAGCAAGAAGGCGCCATCTTGGAAGCAGAGCGAGCCCTCGCCGGACACCGAATCTGCTGATGCCGTCATCTTGGACTTTCCAGCCTGTAGAACTGTGAGCAATAAATTTCTATTGTTGAAAAATTACCCAGCTTAAGGTATTTTGCTATCGCAGCCTGAACTAAGACAGTGGGCAAGGGGAGCAGGGGCAGGGCCGGGTGCACAGCCTGCAGCGGTGCTGCCTGGGGCCGAGCCGGGGAGTCAGAAGCCTCCCTGACAGTTGTTGCTGCTGCTATAGAACCTGGATGACAGCAGCTGCCTGCCTCGCAGTGTGGTCAGGAGCATAAGAGAAAATACAGGAAAACGCTGAACACAGTGCCTGGCACATAGTCGGTGTTGATAAATGTTAGCTTAAAAATAAGGTTAAATGAAGGGCTTTGAGCAGGGAATGACTGACCCCAGCTGAATTTTCAGAAGTCTGTCTCGAATACGTGGAAGGGATGAGCTCCAGGGGGACTTGAGCACAGGTCTGTGCTAGAAGGAGAGGCAGGGCGCCTGCAGGGAACCACAGGCTTCGAATCTGCCAGTCTGGGCAGCTGTGAATGTGAGAAACAGGAACCCTAGGGAGAGTCCACGGTGACTTTGAGGTTTGAGTGTGGGCAAGTGAGAGAAAGGCCGTGCTGCTGATGGAAACAGGGAAGTCAGGGGTGAAGCTGGTGGTTCAGGGTCTGTCTGCCCCGGGCTGGGGCTGGCAATACACAGGCAGATGCCATGAGGCTGCCCTGGGAAGGGCTTATGGGCCAGCTGGGCAGGCAGGTAAGTGGACAGACAAGGAGAGGAGCCCTTGTACAGAGACCCTCCTACATCAGGGGGAGGTTTTCTAGAGGGGAGAGATTTGAACTCACTTTGGAAGCTGGTGTTGATGTTAGCTGGGCTTAGGGAGCTGAGTGCTCATCTTGGGCTTCCTGTTTGTCCCTCCACACGCCCTCTCTGTCTCCCTCCACCAGCTGTGTGCTGGGGGGGCAAGGGAGGTGACCAGACACGGCATCCATGCCCCATGGCTCCCTGAGCCAGTGGGCAGTGCTGGCTGTCAGAATGAGCTTGAGGCTTTTCTTCCCCCAGCTCCTCCCCGCCGAGTCTCCACAGGCTGGCTGTGTTTCCTGACTGAAGGCCACAGCTCCCGAATCTCTGTACAGCTCCCTAGGGCTTCCAGCTTCTTCCTCCCCTGTCCCTGGCAGGCCTTGGGGTGATAAGGGTCCTAGCCCTGTGGTTCTGCACCTTCCCTTTTGCTCTTCCAAAACCTGCCCATACCCTGCGAACGCTTCCCTTCTCAGCTGCCCTGTTTCCCAGCCAGCGCCCCAGGCAGAGCAGTAGCATGTGCAAAGGCCCAGAACTGGGACTCAATGAAAATAGCTCAAGACGCTGCAGCCTAAACAGGCAGGAAAGTCTCTGGTTCCCTCCTATACTACATTTTTTATTTTTATAGTTGGTTACTCTGTAATAGACTCTTTAAAATTATTACTAAAGAAAGTGCTCTTGAAGTATTTTATTTCCATCTCCTTTTTCTGCTGCCTTGGCTCATTCACTTTTAATTCTTCGATGTGAAGGCACATTGTCGGTAAGGATGTAAGTACTGATTAGTGGTCATCCCCCTCTTTGGGACATCGGTGCTTGAGTCAACTTTGGAGACAGAAGGATGTCACAGACCAGTGATTCTGAGCTCTCGGTCTTAATATAGCTGCCAGATTACAGCCTGTCTCTCGGGTCTGGGTTTCGTATTTGGGACCTGCCTCAGCCTCCTTTTCTCATTCCAGATTACACCCTATTCCTCACAGGTCTCCCTCCGCCTTCTGGCCGCATCCCAAAGTTTCTGCAAGTTCTCATTCCACCGTCAGAGTTTGTCTTTAGGTTTGAGGTGGTGTGGTTAATGATGTACAAATGTTCTCATCCATTTAGTTTTTGTTTTATCACTTCTTGGTTCTTGTTTTCTTCTAGTGACTTCTGCTGATGGGCTCAGTGAATTTTAATTTGTAGTTTCTCTTCTGGTGCTATATGGAAATGTTCCCTTATATACCAGAAAGGAATCTAAGGCTATTGGGATGATTTTTCATCTCAAGACTACGGGAAATAATCAGCTTTGAAGCATTTCCTGTGGCCACTTGCTGAAGTCTGGGATTCCCTCAGCTGGTATTGAGCCAGATTTTCAGTGTGAAACGTTTCCACGCTAAATGGGAAACTAAGCAGATGCATCGTGTGCTGGTCGGTCTGTGAACCGGCTTCCGGGGCTCTCGTTCTTCCCCCACGACAGAGTCTCTCGACCTAGGCACTGCTGGCACGCTGGGCCCGATGCTTCTTTGTTGTGGGCTGCCCTTTGGGTTATAGGGTGTCTAGCAGCATCTCTGGCTCTACCCAGTGGCACCCTGAGTTGTGACAACTGTCAGTGTCTCCGCACATTACCATGTGTCCATATGTCCCCTGGAGCAGACTCCCCCTCCACTGCTGTAGGAGCAGTCAGGAGCAAACTCAACCCCTGTTCTAAAAAGCCCTAGCTTGGTATTTTCAACATGTTGTTCACTTAGGTTCTGTTTCCTTCCGAGTCCCATGGTAATTGAGCTATGTGCACATTCTTATTTTGCTAGTTCTCAGACTTGAATGCTTCAGCCTTCCGCTTCCTAGTGCTTATTGTACTTGTGGTTGAGACCTGAATGCCCTCTCCCACTCTCGGAGACTCGCCATTAATTTCTGATTGTCCAGAGTGGTTTCCCCATTGCCTTTCTGCTTTTTGGCCTTAAAAGGGTAATAAAGCTGAGGCCCCAAGATAACCCTGCAATGCAGGCTCTGACGGTGGTGGTTTGGAGGGAGCAGGAGACGTCTGTGGGCCCTGACTCTCCCTGGTGCCCAGGCACCTAATTGTATTCCTAAAATAGCTGTTGCCTCTTCCCCCTTTTCATTCCTCCCTCCTTTCTTCATGCTGCAAATTTGTGAGTTACAGTTTAAATGTACATCGTACACTATTCTGGAGAGGAGAGAAGCTTAATAAGAAAATGTAGGCCGGGCGCGGTGGCTCACGCCTGTAATCCTAGCTCTCTGGGAGGCCGAGGCGGGCAGATCGTCCTGAACTCAGGAGTTCGAGACCAGCCTGAGCAAGAGTGAGACCCTGTCTCTACCAAAAATAGAAAGAAATTAATTGGACAGCTAAAAATATATATAGAAAAAATTAGCCGGGCATGGTGGCACATGCCTGTAGTCCCAGCTACTCGGGAGGCTGAGACAGCAGGATTGCTCGAGCCCAGGAGTTTGAGGTTGCTGTGAGCGAGGCTGACGCCACGGCACTCGCCCCAGGCAAGAGAGTGAGACTCTGTCTCAAAAAAAAAAAAAAAAAAAAGAAAATGTGTGGGAAGTTTAAACACCCCTGGAAAGACAACCCCACCCCACCGTTGGAGTGGGTTCCCAGATTTAACTGTAATTCCTTGATCAATTTGATTCTGTGTGATGTTTATGAAGATTTTTAAGAAACCAGGGAATTAATAATAGAAACCTTTTTTTTTAACTGTCTCGTGCTTGGCCAGAGCCCATCTCTTTGTTTTTGTTGTTTTTTGTTGTTGTTGTTTTTTGAGACAGAGTCTTGCTCTGTTGCCTGGGCTAGAGTGCCATGGCATCAGCCTAGCTCACAGCAACCTCAAACTCCTGGGCTCAAGCAATCCTTCTGCCTCAGTCTCCCGAGTAGCTGAGACTACAGGCATGCGCCACCATGCCCGGCTAATTTTTTCTATATGTTTTTAGTTGTCCAGCTAATTTCTTTCTATTTTTGGTAGAGACGGGGTCTCACTGTTGCTCAGGCTGGTGTTGACCTCCTGACCTTGAGCAATCCTCCCGCCTCAGCCTCCCAGAGTGCTAGGATTACAGGCGTGAGCCACCACGCCTGGCCCATCTCTTTGTTTTATATGACTCATTCACATCCATAAGAAAACCAGCATTCTCACCTGGGTTCATCTTTCATCAGCCCGGATTTAAGGCAGGGACGATTCTAATGACTATAAGGTATGTATTTCCCTCTTTTACATTTCCAAATGAAAGTAGGCTTCTCTGCGTACAAGAAGACCACTCTCCTCAAATCTGGTGTGTCTGTCTACCTCCTGCTGCTGAACCTTATTTAACCCATCCGTCTCTGTGTGTTGCTGAGTTCATGAAGCAGACCAGCCCTCTGCTTAACACAATCAACGGTCTTTGTCAGGAAGGCAGCTCTTAACTGTTGATAGCCTTCCATGTGCCCAGTGCTAGATACACCTGTTCACCTTTAATCTTTGTGGTTTTGTGAAGATGGCATTTATAACTCCATCTTACTGGGCGAAGATGTTGAGAATCATCATGTTCAAAAAGCATGCCCAGGTTCACACAGTCCACAGTGGAGCTGGGTTCAGACCAGGTGCATTTGGTCCACAGGCCCTTGTTCTTTCCTGAGAGAGCAAAGATTATTCAGAGAGCCCATCCATCCCTGGTGTTTAGGTATGTAGGCTTTGGAGCCAGTTTAAACTGGGTTGGAATCTTGGCTCCATGATAAACTCTGTGATTTGGGCAAGTCACGTAACTTCCCTGAAATGAAGGAGGTTTCCTCATCTGTAAAATATCTTAATCTGCTTGGGCTGCTAAAATGAAAATACTGTAGACTAGGTGGCTTATAAACAACAGAAATTTATTGCTCACAGTTCTGGAGGCTGCAAGTCCAAGATCAAGTTGCCACCAGATTCCGTGTTGAAGGCTCACTCTTGTTCGCAGACAGCCTTCTTGTGGTGCCCTCACTTGGGGGAAGGGGAGAATGAGCTTCCTCAGGCCTCTTTTATATGGGCCCTGATCTCATCCATGAGGGTTCTGCCCTCATGGACCAATCACCTCCCAGATGACCCACCTCGTGATGCCACCACATTGGGCATTAGGTTTCAACATATGAATTCTGGGGGGGACACAAACATTCAGACCATGGCAGGAGGTAACATTTCCTTGTAGGGTTACGGTGAGGATTCAATGAACCATCCACAGAGAACATCTGGCAGTGCCTTGCGGGGCTCTGAGAGGGATAGTGCAGCTGCTGTCCCATCATGACAAGTTTATGTAAGTGACTGGCTCGCTTTGTCAGAGAGCCACGCCAAGGCAGGGAGGTGAGAGGGTAGTAGAAGGAGCCGTGGGGTGTGGATTGGGAGGAAGCCTGCAGAAAGCTAGGAGTGGACCTAGGGGTGCACCAGCTCCCTGCCCCGCAGAAGCCCTTCCTGCAAGTGGACAGAGGGCAGGGCCAAAGCGGGGAGGGGCAATGTTTAATAAGGTCCCACACATGGAGCCTGGGGAGCAGGGAGCCCGGCCGCCGTTCGGTCTGACCAGAGCGTAGGGAGCCCCTCTGCTTCCTCCCACACCAGTTCCCCTCCTCTTGTCTGGCAGGATACTTCAGGTCTGTGACTGCTCCATGGCCTGTGGCCTGGGGCCGCTCCCAGGCATCCGCCCTGGGCACTTTAGCTACCTATAGGCTTCTTTTCCTGGTGACAGTGAGTAGGACATCAATGATTTCATTACTGTATATTTTAAATTTTGAAAGAAGATGGGATTTGAAGTTAAGAATCAGGCTGGTGAATGGGTACAAAATGAAAGGTTTAGTCTGGGAAAAGCAATTAGTGGGAAAGTACTGGGAGAATAAAGAGGCCTGACTGGACAAACGCAGTAACCTGGAGAACGCTGCCTCTGAGCGAGCAGCTCGCAGCCTGGGAAGACGGTCGGGCGTTGTCAGGCGCACTGGCCGGAGCGTCATCAGGTTTGCTGCCAGAGATTTAAGAGAGGAGTCTAGGTCTTTTAATTTTGACTGAGATGGCTTTTCTTTCTTTCTCTTTCTTTCTTTTTTTTTTTTTTAAATCAAGGACTTAGATTTAGATTGGCAGGGAAAATTTCCATCCTCTTCCTGGCTGTGTTTCATCTCCACATTTTTATCTTCTGATGGGGAGTGAATAAAAGGCATTTCATTTCAGGGTAACTTGGGCAGATTTTGGAAAATGTAGACACATTGCAAAATCATCTTATGTTTTCATAAAGTAAACCCTGTAACAGTCATTTCTAAGCAGTTTTAATCCTAACATAAAAGGGTGCATTGATTAAACAGGTATTTTATTTAAGTCATCTCCATGAGTCAGACTGATGTGTTGCTGGTTGGTTCTGTAGTAATTGGTACAATTCATCAGTAATTCTCTTCAAGAGTCACTCGGGCTCTGTCAGTTCACTTGCTGTTGGAAGGGAGTCCTAAGGAAATTAGTTACTATGTAGGTTTTAACCTAGGCATTCTTTCATTGTTGCTGTGGAAACCAGCAATAAAAATTGTAGGTTGAGAAAGAAAAATAATCGGTGCTGAACATCAATAAAATGCGTGAGAATTAAGTTGGTTCTTTAAATACAGAGTTTGTTTTTAATTCTGTTTCATTCTGCTTCACAATTTCTGTTTTTATTTTTATTTTTATTTCAGGATATTACGAGGGTACAAACATTTTGTTACATTTTATGTCTTTGCCTTACCCAAGCAAGGATTAGAGGCATGCCCTTCCACCCTACAATGCTCCCCGCATCCATTAGTTGTGAGTTTACCGCCCCCAACCCCCTAATCCCTGGAGAATATTACTACCGTGTGAGCACCACAGTGTTGATCAGTCAGTGCCAATTTGATGGCGAGTAGACGTGGAGCCTATTCTTCCGATCTTGTGATACCTCACTTGGGATAATGGGCTCAAGCTCTATCCAGGAGAATGGAAGAGGTGCTAGATCACTGTCATTTCTTATTATTGAGTAGTATTCCATGGTATACATGTACCAAATTTTAATAATCCACTCATGAACTGCTGGGCACTTGGGTTGTTTCCACACCCTTGCAACAGAAACTTTTCAAAAGAAGACAGAATAATGGCCAGAAAACATATTAAAAAATGCTCACCATCTCTAATCATTAGAGAAATGCAAACCAAAACCACAATGAGATATCACCTAACCCCAGTGAGATTAGCCTCTATCAAAAAACCCCAAAACAACAAATGCTGGCCAGGATGTGGAGAGACAGGAACACCATTATGCTGTTCGTGGGACTGCAAACTAGTGCAACCTCTGTGGAAAAGAATTTGGATACCTCAAAGAGCTAAAAATAGAAATACCATTCGATCCAGCAACCGCTCTATTAGGCATCTACCCAAAAAAGCAATACAGAATCTTTTTAAAATTATGATACCTGGAACCTGGTAAGGTTCTGAACTAATCATATAACTGAAATCATGAATAGTTTTTCTCAGAAACACCAGGGAAAACATATTACAAAGTCTTTAAAAGAATTTTTTCACCAGTAGCCACATTCGTGTAGCTGCTGCAGTCATAGTGCAGGATGAGTCCCAGGCAGGTGCTTGGACATTTGCCACCACCCCGTCACTTTGTTTAAATAGGAACAAGAATTAGATGGCCCTCGCAGAGAGACATCATCGGAAGCAATGGTCTCTTCCAGCCAGGAAAGGAGATAAAGAGGAGGTCACAGGCCGAGCGAGGCTGACCGGTTTTTCTCATGGCGGTTAAGGGGATGCAGCAAGGCGAGAGGCAGCCAGGGATGCTTAGTACCAGCTACCATCAACCAAGGAAAGCTAATTAGCCCCCTGTGCCCTATGACAGTGCTGCTGGAATTGGTTGTCACCTGTGGGTGTTTTTCAGAGTGTATTTTTGGTATTCGTTGAAAGGATGGAGCATTGTGATTTTGGTGCCCTGTGTCACACCTGTGGCCACTAGAGTCCATGGGGACAGGCGGAATCTGGGTTGGAGCTGGATGAGACCCGAGAGGGCGTTTAGTCCTGTCCTGTTTTATGTTACTGATGGAAGAAACAGAGGTGCGGGGAGGTGAGGGATGAGCCTGGCCACTCCTCATTGAGGAATGACAACACTGATCCCTGATCCCCAGACCTGGGCTGCCTTCCATGTCTGCGTGTGCGGATTTCCCCCTTAGGTCTTCAGCTGCATCCTGCGAGTGTGAACAGTTTTTCTTTCATTAAATATTGTAGTTAGGGCAGTCACTCTGCCCTGTAATGTTGGGTCTGACTGATCAAAATAGGCTCTATTAATTTTTAAATGATATCCATTTTTATCTAAAAGAAAAAAGTCATTTTGTGCTTCTGCAAAATCTGACTTTCAAGTAATTCATTTCTATCTGTTTAAAAATTAGGTAGGTTTTTCCTTTGTCAATCCTAAAGCTGCAAAGCTTATGGACATTTTGTGTCTTGACTCAAGCTGAGCTGCTTTATATGGATGTGATACATATATATGGAGAGAGAGAGAGAGAGCGAGAGAGTGTGAGTAAATGAGTATGTGGTCTACTACTGTTTTAGGTGTCCCCGCCAAGAGGAAGCTGTTATTTTGCTGAAAAGTAATGTCAGAACATGATTAATACTGCAGATGTGTTTCAGTACTTTGGTAAATGCTGTTGTGGAATTGTAAAACTTAGCGTAGTAGAAAGGTCTCATTTTAGGAGTAGGATATTCTATTCATATTTCCAGCAGAGTGCTAAGTGCTCCTTCTCTGTGATGGTGATGGTGACTGTGATATGTCTATGGGGTAAAGCTTTATGACGTCACTCAGCAGGTTCAGGTTATGGAGACACATGTTTTTCTTCTCTGCTCTTCTACAGAAGGACAGACCCACGAGGACAAACATGCGGAGTGCGGCCAAGCCCTGGAGTCCAGCCATCAAAGTGGGGAGCCACGGCCCGGACCGTGCGCGGCCGCTCCCCACAGCCTCTGCTGGCATGAAGAGTTCTAAATCTTCAACCTCCTTGGCTTTTGAGTCCCGACTCAGCAAGGTATGGACCAGAATGCACAAGGCAGGGCGTGGCATCCCCAGTGCCCTGGCGTGGAGGGATTGAAGAGGCAGTGAGTGAGGCAGTGGCCCAGGAGAGCCAGCATATCTGGACCTAAGGGAATGAGGGGTGCGTGGTAGTGGGGGTGCTCTGGGGTCCAGAAAGGAAACCTGGAAAGTGTCCAACATGGTAGCTAAGGTCCTCTGCCCTAGATTCTGTGGATGCTCCAGGCAGTTTTGCCCCAGCACCCCACTACCCCCACCGTGGGGGTCAGGGTCACCCACAGTCAATCCGGTTGCCAGTCTCCATCCTCCTCTTGCTTGACTTGTCCACAGCGTCAACAATCTGATCACGGCCCCATCAGGGAATGCATTCTTCTCTGGTTTCCTCCTCCTCCCTCCTCATCCCCCTGGTCTCCAACGTTAGGTGGGCCTGGGACGCAGTCCTTGGACTCATTTCTTTTGCAGCTACTTTCATCCTCCATGTTGGAGAGCTCTCACCACGCCATACCCGATGCCTCCTTTGCTACCCTGAGATGAAATTCACAGACAGTATCACCTACCTGCACACATACTTTTGAAAATCAATATCCGAACTCTAATATCAAAGGGCAAGTATTAAATGACATGCATTTCCATCTGCAGATGCCTCGGCACGGCTATGCCAGAGGACTCAGGGTGCTCCCTAGAGCACGTGGATGTGACAGCTACGGTGCAGACTGGTGCAGGGTTGTCATGTACGTGGCTCAAGGGTGCTGTGGAGGGAGTGATGGGATTATTTTGAAATGGTGAACACTCCTGGTGAAGTTCTGAGCTAAACAAAGTGCAGACTTCCCTTGTTTTATGATGATAGTTGTATTCTTAGAAAGTTCGGTGTATCTTAGACTGTGCAAAAAGTACATTGTTTTTATATGTAAAATGAAGTGAGCTCTAGGCTCGGATAATGATAAAAAGGTGCTTCACCTATGTGAACACCTGCAGAAGCTGTAAAAGTTGTGTGGATGGCGGGGCAGTTCTTTGGACAAGTTTGTCATGTGCATTTTAGGACATCTAAATTTCCAGTCCTACCCACTAAACATCAGGAACATATGCAATCATGGTGACAATCAAAAATGTGCCCTTGGCTTTCCAACACACCCCCTGAAGGACAGCACTGTCCCCACTGAGAACCACTGTTCTAGGTGACAGTGTCCATTCTCATGGTGTTTAATACGACATGTGGGTGACGTTCAAATTTGCGTCTCCAGCCAGGACCCCTCCAACTGCCTTTGCAACATCGCCCCTTGGATGTCTAAAAGCCACCTCCAAAGTAACATGTCCAAAAGGGAACCTCGAGTCCTTCCCCTCCATCTCCCTCACCCCCAAACCTGCTTCCCCTGAGTCTTCTCATTTAAGTAAAGGGCAGCTCCATCCTTGTGGTTGCTCAGGCCAGAGCCCATGGCATCGTCCTTGAAACCTCTTTTTATCACATCCCGAAGTCCTTCACTGAAATGCCATCACTTCTCCCTTAAAAATGTGTGTCAGCTCCAACCAATTCCCACCACCTCTCTATGACCAATGGGGACATCCCCCACCCTTCCATGCCATGGGCCGGGTCCTTTGAACACATGAGTCATGTTACTTCTCTACCTAAAACCCTCTAGTGGCTGTCGCCATTCACTCAGAGGGAAAAGCAAAGTCCTCAAAATGGCCAATGATGCCCTTAAGTCCTGACCCCATCCCCTCTCAAGTGTCACACTCCCCTGTTCCCTGGCTCCTGAAGCTCTGGCCATACCATCTCCAGGTGGCCAGTGGCGACTGTTGCTAGGACATGCTGGGCACACTCTTGTGGCAGAGTGTGTGTGTTTGCTGCTCCCTCTGCCGCAGGGCCCCTTATCAGAGCTGGTATCCCTGACCCCTCTGTAGAAAGTGCCCTTAGCCTCCCCCTGCCTGTTCTCCTTCTCAGCCAGTAGCACCTGCCTGCTTTAGTGTCTGTCTCCCCACCTGGAAAGTGAGCCCCACAGGGGCAGGGACTGTCTGCTTTTGTGTTTGTCCACAGCTCTGTCCCTAGTGCTTAGAAGAGTACCTGCTACCTGGCAGGCACTCAGTGTTTGTTGAATGCCCGAGCACACCTGTTCTTCTGGGAGTGGCTCCCGGGACAGTGCCAGGTGGGGAGTTTGACTGGGGCAGTACACCTGTCAAACGGTATTGCAGGTGTCCTAAGGCGAGCTCAGGGAGGACAGAAACCTCCCGTGGAGCAGAAGGGCAAAAGCTCTTTTCGTCTTGATTTTCAGTACGAATACAGACCGTGAAAACGGGGCCTCATGATCCTTCTGACCTTTCCGGTTTTAAGCAGGAGGTGTCAGAAAAGTTACCACAGGGATAACTGGCTTGTGGCGGCCAAGTGTTCATAGCGACGTCGCTTTTTGATCCTTCGATGTCGGCTCTTCCTATCATTGTGAAGCAGAATTCACCAAGTGTAGGATTGTTCACTACTAATAGGGAACGTGAGCTGGGTTTAGGCCATTGTGAGACAGGTTAGTTTTACACGATGGAACAGGAGGAGCTTGGAGTTGGGGGACAGCCTGAGATGGGATCCTGGCTGGTGGATTTCCTGCTGCAAAGCTGCAGGCAGCTCATGTGACCACGTGAGCTTGAGCTTCCCTGTCTTTGAGATGAAGGTGTAATACCTTTCTTGCCTTGAAGAGTATATGTGGGTGAAGTGTCCTGTGAAGGATAATTCTGCATAATTCTGCTTATTCTATTTCCTTGGACTGAGTCATCATTTCCATTATTTTTGTTTTTATGTTTAAGCCAATAGCACATTTTTAACTTTGATTTTTCAATTTTTAATTTTTTTTATGTGTATATGTTCATGGGGTTCAAGTGCATTTTGCTACGTTGGTATATTGCATTGTGTTGAAGTCCGGGCATTGCTTCATCATTGGAGCAACACACCACATTGACATTGTGCCCCCCAAACAACCTCCCGTCATCCACCCCCCACCCCTGAGTCTCCACTGTCCATCGTTCCACACTCTGCTTCCATGTGTGCACGTTATCCAGCTCCCACTTATGGGTGAGAGCATGCGGCATTTGTCTTTCTGTGTCTGAGTTGTTTCATTAAGAAAATGGCCTCCAGTTCCATCGATGTTGCTGCAGAAGACACAACTTTATTCCTTTTTATGGCAGAATAGTATTCTATTGTGTATATATACCACATTTTCTTTATCCAGCCCTCCATTGATGGACACTTAGGTTGATGCTATATCTTTGCTATTGTGAATAGTGCTACAATAAACATATGAGTGCAAGGATCCTTTTGATATAGTGATTTCTCTTCCTTTGGGTAGATACCCAGTAGTGGGATTGCTGGATCATATGTATGGTAGTTCTATTTTTAGCTCTTTGAGAGATCTCCATACTGTTTTCCATAGAGGTTATACTAATTTACATTCCCACCAACAGTATGTGAGTTCCCTTTTCTCTACATCCTCCCCAAAAATCTGTTGTTTTTTTTCTTTTTAATAGTAGCCATTCTGATTGGTGGTAATATATCTCATGGTAGTTTTAATTTGCATTTCTCTGATTAGCGATGTTGAACACTTTTTCATTTGTTTATTGGCCATTTGTCTTCTTTTGAAAACATTTTTAACTTAGATTTTTTAGTGAATATATACAGTCCACAGTAACACACTATTAGAGCTACTGGAATATATTAAAATATTTTCAAAAGCAGTGCTAAAAAAAGGTCTGAAGCACAGGAGTGTTTCTAAAGGATGATGAGATGTTTAGATGTTGGTTACTTCTGCCATTGGTAGGTCAGAGTTTTGGAAACTTGTTCCAAGGGAAAATGTCAGGGAAAAGCAAATAGTCATCCCTTGGTAACCATGAGGGACTGGTTCCAGGACCCATCAGATACCAAAGTCCACAGATGCTCAAGTCCCTGATGTATTAAATAAAATGGTATTTGCATATAACCTACACACAATCCTCCCATATACTTTAAAATCATCTCTAGATAACTTGTAATACCTAATACAATGTAAATGCTATGTACATCATCGTTATACAGTATTTTTAAAATTTATATTGTTTTATTTATTGTTATTTATTTTTTAATTTTTTTCCAAACATTTTTGGTCCTCAGTTCGTCGAATCTGCAGATGCGAACCTGCAGATATGAGGGCGACCATACTTGTGTGAGAGGCCTTCTATTCTCCTTTCTGCCTCCTGCGCTCTCCAAGGTGGTTCTGTACTAGAGAACAGCACAGCTTGCCGGCAGGAGCAGCAGAAAGAACAGTAGCATGCCTGTCCCTGTCCAGCCCTGTCCTGTTTCTCTGCTGTGACTGTCTTCTTTCCATCTACAGCTGTGGGTAGAAGAAGAGTATAAAAAAGATCCAGAGAACCTAAGAGAAAAAGAGGAAATGCTGGTGGACAGCAAAGCAAGTAGCCTTTTCCCCCCCAATTTTACTATGAGAATTTGCAAGCATATAGGGAGGTTGAATTATACAGCAAACACCACATACATATTATACATATATCACCACCTAGGTTCTACATTTAACATCTTACTATATATTCTTTATAGTAAATGAGTAGTTTAAAATTTTTTTTTATTTCAGCATATTATGGGGATACAAATGTTTAGGTTACGTATATTGCCTTTGCCCCACCTGAGTCAGAGCTTCAAGTGTGTCCATCCCCCAGACATTGCGTACTGCACCCATTAGGTGTGAATATATCCATCCCCACTCCCCCCTCCCACCTGCCTGACACCCAGTGAATGTTATTACTATATGTGCACTTAAGTGTTGATCACTTAAAACCAATTTGATGGTGAGTACACGTGGTGCTTATTTTTCCATTCTTGGGATGCTTCACTTAGTAGAATGGGTTCCAGCTCTATCCAGGATAATACAAGAGGTGCTAGATCACCATTGTTTTCTGTGGCTGAGTAGAACTCCGTGGTATACATATACCACATTTTATTAATCCATTCATATATTGATGGGCACTTGGGTTGTTTCCACATCTTTGCAATTGTAAATTGTGCCACTATAAACATTCTAGTGCAGATGTCTTTTTTATAGAATGTCTTTTGTTGTTTTGGGTAGATGCCCAGTAATGGGATTGCTGGATCAAATGGTAGTTCTACCTGTAGCTCTTTGAGGTATCTCCATATTACTTCCACTAGTTTGCAGTCCTACCAGCAGTGTATGAGTGTTCCCATCTCTCCGCAATCATGCCAACATTTATTGTTATGGGACTTTTTGATAAAGGCCATTCTCACTGGAGATAAATGATATCTCATTGTGGTTTTGATTTGCATTTCTCTGATGATTAGAGATGTTGAGCATTTTTTCATATGTTTGTTAGCCATTAGTTTATTTTCTTTCAAAAAGTTTCTATTCATGTCCTTTGCCCACTTTTTGTTGATAGGGTTGTTTGATTTTTTTCTTGCTGATTTTACTGAGTCCTATACAGAGTCTAGTTATCAGCCCTTTATCGGATGTGTAACATGCAAATATTTTCTCCCAATCTGTAGGTTGTCTGTTTGCTCTCATGATAGTTTCCTTGGCTATGCAGAAGCTTTTTAATTTGATCAGGTCCCATTTATTTATTTTTCTTGTTGCAGTGATTGCCTTTGGGGTCTTCTTCATAAATTCTTTGCCTGGGGCAATGTCTATAAGAGTTTTTCCAACATTTTCTTCTAGAATTCTTATAGTTTCATGCTTTAGTTTTAAGTCTGTTATCCACCATGAGTTGATTTTTGTGAGGTGAAAGGTGTGGAACTTGTTTCAGTCTTCTACATGTGGCTATCCAGTTTTCCCAGCACCATTTATTGAATAAGGATTCTTTCCCCCAGTGTATGCTTTTGTCTGCTTTGTCAAAGATTAGATGGCTGTATGAGGATGGTTTTATATCTGGGTTCTTAGTTCTGTTCCATTGGTCTATGTCTCTGTTCTTCTGCCAGCACCATGCTGTTTTAGTTACTGTAGCCTTGTAGTATAGCTTGAAGTCTGGCAGACTGATGCCTCCCAATTTGTTCTTTTTGCTTAAGATTGCTTTTGCCATACAAAGCGTAGAATTATTTTTTCTAGATCTGCGAGAAATGATGTTGGTATTTTAACAGGGATTGCATTGAATCTGTAGATCACTTTGGGTAGTATAGACATTTTAACAATGTTGATTCTGCCGACCCATGAGCATGGTATGGTTTTCCATCTGTTACATCCTCTTCTCTTTCCTTCCTCAGTGTTTAGTAGTTTGCCCTGTAGAGATCTTTTACCTCCTTAGTTAAATATATTCTTAGGTACTTTATTTTCTATTGTGAAGGGTGTTGAGTCTTTGATTTGGTTCTCAGTTTGACTGTTGTTGGTGTATAGGAATGCTACTGATTTCTGTACATTGATTTTGTAACCTGAGACTTTGCTAAATTTATTTATCAATTCCAGTAGTATCATGGCAGAATCTTTGGGGTTTTCTAGATATAAGATCATATCATCAGCAAAGAGAGATAGTTTGACCTCTTCTGCCCCCATTTGGGTGTCCTTGATTTCTTTCTCTTGTCTGATTGCTCTGGCTAGGACTTCCAGCACTATGTTGAGTAGAAGCGGTGATAGAGGGAAACCTTGACTGGTTCCAGTTCTAAATGGGAATGCTTTCAATTTTCCCCATTCAGTATGATGTTGTCTGTGGGTTTGTCATATATGGCTTATATCATTTTTAGGTAAGTCCCGTCTATGCCTATTTTGTTAAGCATTCTCATTGTAAAAGGGTGTTGAATTTTGTCGAATGCTTTTTCTGCATCTGTTGAGAGGATCATATGGTCTTTGTTTTTGCTAGTAGATAGATTTTAACTGGTCAAAAATAGGAAGCCTGAAACAAGACACCAAAAGTCGAACTAAATAGCCAACTTCAGATACTGGCCTGAACTGAAGGAGCAGTCAAAGAAGGTTGTGGAGACGTGGAGCTCAGAAGGAGATGGGCACTGGCCATATTAAAGCCCAGGTCTGTTAGCCATGGCTCTCTTGGTTGCAAATGACGGAACATCAGCTCAAGCTTGCTTTGGAAGAAAAGGAGTATGCTGCACAGATTTACAGTTTCCGTTTCACTGGAACATGAAGAGGCTGGGCCCAGGGGCTCCCTTCCTGTCTTGGCCCCTCTATTTCTCTCACGACTGAAGCCCAGCATCCTTCACCATGTGGTATGAAGCTTCCCAAAGCTCCTACATCCCTGGGAAGGCCTGGCTGCTTCTTTGCTCACTTCCCGCTTGTTTTAAAAAAAGTGTCAAATGACAAGAAAAAAACCAGGAAAGGTCTCTGCTCCACGTGAGTCACCCATTGACCCTGTCCAGTCTGCTGTTTCCAGGGGTCAGTGCTCTGTGTTAGGGCATCCTCAGTCAGGGCTTCCCACCCCTGGAGGGTCAGCTATGGCGAGGAAGGCAGAGTCTTATAGGGCCGGCATATTCTAGACGAGTCTTGGGGGTCTGGCTAGGCTTATGTAATCATTCCTAGGGAGTGCTCTGAACCCACATGGTCCCAAGCAGTAGCCACTAACCACATGTGGCAACGGAGCCTTTGCAGTGTGGCTAGTCAAAATTGAGATGTGCTGTAAGTGTAAAATGCAAGCTTGAGCCAATGTTCTGTCATTTGCAACCAAGAGTGCCATGGCTAATAGACCTGGGCTTTAACGTGCCGGGGATGAGGTGCCCATCCCTGTCTGGGCTCCATGTCCCACAACCTTCTTTCACCGCTCCTTGAGCTCAGGCCAGTATCTTGAAGTTGGGTATTTAGTTTGACTTTTGGTGTCTTGTTTCAGGCTTCCTATTTTTGACCAGATTTGAAGGGTTAGTACCAAAAAAATGCAGAATGCCTCATTAATGTATTTTATATTGATTGCATATTGATAATATTTTGGATACTTGCAGTAAAAGAAAATATATTATTAAAATTACTTTTACTTGTTTCATTTTACTTTTTAAAAATGTGGCTACTAGACAGTATAAATGACATATGTGGCTTGTATTATATTTCCACGGACAGTTCTGCTCTCGACCCTTGGTTCTCAAAGTGTGGTCCCCAGACTGGCAGCACCCACATCACCTGGGAACTTGGTATAAATGCAGATTCTCAAGCCCTGCCCCAGACCCAGGGAATCAAAACCTGGTGGCTGGTAGTGGGCACAGGCACAGTCCGAGTTTTAACAAACCCTCTCCATGGTTCTCATGCCTGCTCAAGTTTGAGAGCCACCATTCAACCATGGCATCTACCACTAACGACCAGATGTTACATCTGATGATTTTAGAGCTTTGGATTTTCCCCCATCTTTGTGGAATTGAGAGGAATTTCTTAGTTACTTTAATCTGTGAGGTATTTAAACTTTTCCCTTTTGTAAACTTTTTTATGCAGGTGCTTTACAGCTTAAATATCAGTGAACTGTGGTTGAAAATACTTATTAAATGTATCAAAGCAACACGGAGGCACATACTTTCATACGGATCTTCTGTAACAACCAGAAATCTCTGGTGGTGCCGAGGCTGCCTTGGGTGGCCAGGAAACAAAGCCAAAAATGCAGCCCTGAATAGAGAAGGAACAAGAATAGAGAAGGAACAAGAATTAGTAACTGAGATGAGTTGCTTTCCCTGTTTGATGTTCCATCCAAAAAACAGTAATAGAGTAAGAGTAGCTTCAGCTGTTTGTTTCAGAGGACAGGTAGGATCAGGTTTTAGTCTTCATGTCCTACCTCCTGGGAAAGCGTCTAAGCAATCAGTCATTCTCAAATAGAATTCCTTGTGGAATGAGCAAGGTGCAAGGGAAATAGAATGTTCCCTTTAAAAGCTTTGCTGCTACCCAAATTCTGCATGCTATGTGGTGAGGAGGTGGCACGGCATTGGCCTGTAGCACATCTTATTTATCCTGTTGCCTGGGAAGGACAGGACCGTATCTATCTATAGTGCAGAGTCCAAAGTCCAAGAAGAGGCAGAGTGAGTTGGGTGTGGCTGACAAAATGGAGCACAATAGCTGTGTAAAGTATAGTATCTGTTATCCCTAGCTGTGCCTGGTACATCATAGGCAGGCACATTATACACTTTCACTGAATATTGTTTTTGGATGGGTTTCTCAGAAGGGCCTGAGGTTCAGGGAGGTTAATGACTTGCTTGGTAGTCTCCTGTGCCCTCTGGAATCTCCATTGAATTGCTTTAATCTGCCTAAAAAACATTCCCTCCTCATCCTTGCGCTGCGGACTGGTACCAGTCCATGGCCTGCTATAAACCAGGCTGCACATCAGGAGGTGAGTGGCAGGCCAGCAAGCGAAGCTTCGTTTGTGTTTACAGCTGCTCCCCATCGCTCACATCACTGCCAGAGCTCTGCCGCCAGTCAGGTCAGTGGGGACCTTAGATCCTCACAGGAGCATGAACCCTACGGTGAACTGCGTGTGCGAGGGATCCAGGCTGCATGCACCTTATGAGACTCTAATGCCTGATCTGAGGTGGAGCTGCTGCTGCAGATACAGATTATCATTAGCAGAGAGGTTTGTGTAATTATTTCATTATATATTACAATGTAATAATAGAAATAAAGTGCACAATAAATATAGTGCTCTTGAATCATCCCAAAACACCCCCACCCCAGTCCCCGCCGGTCTGTGGAAAAATTGTCTTCCATGAAACTGGTCCCTGGTGCCAAAAAGGTTGGGGACCGCTGTTTTAGAGGATAACAGGCCACTGCCGGGAGCCACTGCCCCCACCTGTTCTCCCTCTCCAGCCCACACCCACTTGCCTGACGAAAACCTAGTCATCACCTCTGCCAGGGCCGGCCACCCCCCACCCTCTCTTATGCTTCCCAGGCATTTTGTTTCTCTGCAGTTTAGTGCTGCCCTCGGTGTATTTTGCACGGTTGTGTAGGAATTGGCTCCTCTGTAGGTGGATAAATCTGAGTGGCAGGGCCTGCCTGATTTGTCTTGACATCCATGCTAGGTACAAAGCAGACGTGTGTACCAAGTGCACTGCAGAGACTCAGGATGCACGCCCAGCCTGCAGTAGGTTTTCAGTAACTGTCCAGGACGGGGATGGAGAAATCCCAGGCCCAATAGAAGCAGCCCAGGCACAGTGACGAGAGGGAGAGGTGTCTTTGGAGCCCTTTCTCCTGCCAGCCTCCCCTCCCACCCCCGCACACATGTGTAGGGCCACTGTGGGTGTCCCAGGAGCCCGGCACCCTGGGAGCAGTGTCCTTCTCACTGTCCTGGGACCCCCGCTTCCCCGCCCACTTCTTCCTGGCTTTCCCTCGCTTAGGGGCTAGCTGGAAGGCAGTCAGACCAGATGAGCTAGGAAAGGCTGCTCAGTGGCTGGAATTCCTTGAACCTTTACCAGCGGCAGCTGGTATGTCAGGTGGCCTCTGGCTCCAGAGGACTCTACCCCCGGGACAGCTGACTGGGGAGGAGGGAGCCTTCTCAGGACCCCCCTATTCACATCCTTTTAGGTGTGAAATGTTGCTTTATCCAGGCCCCAGGCGATTAGTAATGCCATTTCCACATTTGTCTGTGGAACAAGTTTAAAGTCTGCTTTAGGATTAATGGTCAAAATTCAACATGTTTGAAATGAAGGTCACATTCAGTTGATTAGCACAATATTTGGCATTGGCAATGGGGGCCCTTAACGGTGCCATTTTTCTGATTTAGGAGGGTGGAGAAGCCGCCATTCCATGGTGCTGAACAGATAGGGGTGAAGAGCACAGTCCAAGTCCAGGGTCATGGAGGCATTGGCACGTTCCTCCTTCAATTAGTGAGCCCAGAGACCTTGGGGTATTTTTATATTCTCCACTGTTCGTGCTCTGAGCAAGAGGTTTTTATTTGTACAATTGTGGTAATACTGATCAATAAATTCTTTAAGCCCATTAAGGTTATACAATCCAACAACAATTAGGACATGTGAGGTGAGGAGGATCCCAGGGGATCCCAGTCCTTCTCTCTTGTAGGTGAGGAAGCCAAGCCCCTAGATCGTAACTTGCCCAGGGGCCCGCAGCTCATCAGTCGCCTGATTTCTAACATAGCAGAGTGAGTGCTTCATGCTCTCCCTCCAAACTTCCGTTTGTAAATCTAAGATGTTCCTCTTGCTCCCAACCCAGAGAGCCGATAGCAGAGCCTGTTGTCTCCAGCTGAGTTCCCAGCAGCGGCAGTGATGATGATAATGGCGACAATAAGAGCTGCTGACATTTATTATGTTCTTAATTAAGCATTTTAAATTCTTAATTAAGGGCACCACCCTAGAGATATGTGTATTTTCCCATTTTAGAATTGAGGAGCCGCAGCACCGTCACATAGGTAGGAAGAGGTGGAGCTGACACCCATCGGCTTTCCTTGGGGCTGCCCCCTCCCTCCCGTGGGACTGCCGGGGGCCTTGCCTGTGGAGATCCTATGCCCCAGGTCCTCTTTGGCATCCCCTACTCCCTTCCCACCCCCACAAATAAAGACAAACTCTGAGGTACGGCGCTTAATAGCTGCTCACTCCCCACCCGAGATCCTCCAGCACTCTGGTGTCCTCTCCGTCACTGCTACTGTCACCCCCATTGCTATTCTTTCCATCACTGGCGCCGTCTCTGTGGCAGTGCCAGGCCCTCTTGCAGTGCCCCAAAGGTAAACCTTCCACTGCTTGCCTACTGCCGTCGTGGTTGTCTCCACCTGTCATCTCACCAAGACCTCATGTCTCCAGGGACCAGCCTCTTATGGGGGGTGGGCAGGACGAGTTCTCCCCAGCCGGGCGCTCCCGGGGTGGTGGGCAGGACGAGTTCTCCCCAGCCGGGCGCTCCCGGGGTGGTGGCTGGGAGTGGAGGCTGTGGTGGGATCTCCAGGGCACTTTCGCTCCCGGCCCCAGGGGCAGCACTTTCATTTGTTGGATTCCTGTTCTGGGCTGGGGA
Organism: Indri indri; assembly: GCA_004363605.1. Taxonomy (NCBI): domain Eukaryota; kingdom Metazoa; phylum Chordata; class Mammalia; order Primates; family Indriidae; genus Indri; species Indri indri. The sequence continues at coordinate 43,265 of RJWJ010000778.1, read as the reverse complement.
CCCAGCCCTTGTTCTCTGGGCCTTTCGCTGCAGAATTTGATAATTTTGAGCTTGGGCATCAGACTTGCTGATTGTAGTGATATCAGAGAAACAGAGGAAAAGCAGAACCAAGTGCATATCACTGGAATTATTGCATTAAAAATGGCCTTGACTGCAGTGATTTCCTTTTTCATTTGAGATGTCATCTAGGGAGTTTTCAAAGGCTGAAATCAGAATTGATTTTCCTTTGGGGATCTGAGAGGCACCTGGGTATGCTTCTTGGCAGAGTGAGTAATAGTTTCTCTCTGTTGAGAAAAAGGTGATGACATTATGGACTGTGGTCATTTAATATTAATATTAAACACATTTTATACTGGTGATCTGATGGGTGGTTTGGGCGGTTGGAGAGCCTGAGTGAAGGAATCCTTTTTACTCTGAGACGGGAGGTGGAAAGACCATTACGTAGTCCTTACAAGAAGGTCGATAGTGTAACTTCTGCATCAACCCAAGCCTCATGTTTGGTCCAGTTGCTAAACTAGGGGACTGTACAGCTGTCCAGAAAATGTGTCACTTTGACGTCTAGTACCTGGAAGTACATACAAATCATCCTTTTAATATTAATTATTTATTTTTAAAATAAAATAGCTTGTTTTAAAATCTCGACCAGAATTACATGGCTGATATTAAGACTTCTACCATCATCCTTCTTTTTAAAAGGCCAGAAGGAGTTACTTGTTTAATGAGCAAAGCTTCAGTTTGGGATGATGAAAAATTTATGGAGGGTAGTGATGGTTGCACAACATGGAGAATATATTTAATGCCACTGAATTGTACACTTAAAATGGTTTAAATGGTAAATTTTATGTTATGCCTATTTTACCACAATAAAAACATTTGAAAATAACCAAGAAATGAAAAAAAAAAAGTAAGCTAGTATTTACAGGAGTGGAACTAGGGCTTTTCTCCAATTACAACCTCTTCTTACCCCTGTTTTCTTTTCCTATTTTAGTGAAGCACAACATACGTACAATAAAGTGTATTAAATACACTAACCTAAACCTTAGCTATACAGCTCAGTGGATCTGCATGTATGTCTACACCCGAGTAACCGCCATGTGGTCAAGACGTAGAACGTTGTGGCACCCAGAGGGCTCCTTCCCAGTCAGAACTCCCCCAGAGGTCACCAACATTCTGACTTCTTTTGGTTTTGCGATTCTTAAACTTCATGTAAATGGAGTCAGGCAGTATATACTCTTTTGCGTTTGGTTTCTTTCACTTAGCATAATGCCTGTGAGAACCATCCACTTATTAGGGTATCAGTAATTCTTTTTTTTTTCCTAATTGCTCTCTAGTTTCCATTGTATACTATACCACTGTTTAGTTTATCCTTTCTGTTGAAGGACATCTGGGTTGTTAAAGTTTTGGGCTGTTATAAATAAAGATGCTATGAACATTCTTTTGATGAAACTATATACTTACTACTCTTGGGTGTGGATCTGGGAGTAGGATTGTTGAATCATGGGGTGCAAATGTTTAGCTTTTGCAGATACTGCCAGTGTCCAAAGCAGCTGTACCAGTTTGTACTCCCGCCAGCAGGGCATGAGCATTCCAGTTGCTCCACAGCCTTTCAACCAACATTTGGTATCTTTTTACTTTCAGGCCTTTGGTGCAGGGGGTGATATCCTGAAATTTAAATGATGTAAAAGTGGAAACTTTTTTAAAAAATTGTGCAAATATTTAAACTTCTGACCCTCAGTAATTGACCCCAAAGCCAGTGGAGCAGGTTGGAGCAGGGCCTTTTGCCCTCTGCCATTGTGGTGGGCAGAGGCTGCCCACTCCACACTTCCATTGACTTGTCTTTTCCATATTGTTTGCTCCAGATCTCAGCTATATTAGAGGCGGCTCTGGGCATCAGCCTGCCGCTAGTCTCCTGCTGCCATTCCTCTTTAGTACTATTCTTTAAAGAAGACAGCAGTGGTTGAGCAAATTTATTTGTGGTTTTCCTCATTAACCTTGATTAATTTATCTGGGCCTGAAGTAGCTCATTTAGGAATCTCCCTTCTTAGATTTCAGTACCTTTCAACACATGTTGGTCCTACCCCTGTCTATAACATGGAAGAGAACAAAACAAGAGAGGAGGGTCCTGATTTCTTCTTGTCATCCATTAGCAGTGTTCTCCCTGCTTCCAAGAAAGTTCCTTTCTTGCCTTTGAGCATGCTTTCCAGATGATATAATCTACAGATTGCTCCGTGGTGAGCATGTGACAGATATTCAGATTGTTTCTCTTCCTCTGTTTCCTCCTGACATATGTAATTAAGCTTTTTTTTGTTGTCGTCCTTGAATCTTGAATTTCTTTTGTATTGCCCTACCCTGCCTTCTGTGCATCTCCCAGTTCTTTTTTCACCAGCTTCCATTCTTTTTTTCTTCCCCCACAAAGAAAGCAGATTTTTTTTTTTAAACAGTACTTGAAATGTGATATATGGGTACACTTCACCCACAACCTTACACTGTTCTTGGAAACAGTAATGGGAGGTCATACTCTAACCTGCAAATGACAGAAACAAATTTATCCAGCTTTGCATTTTTTCATTTCGCCCTGTCATGCTACTACTCAAAGTGCTATTATTGTATCTGGACCGCCAGGCACATAGTCCTGTTCGGATGCTTTCTTGGTTTGTAGCGCTCCTTACCGAAACCATAGCTCTCATCCTTCCCTCTGACTCTCTTGTAGCTCAAGAGGGCCAGCAGCGAGGACATGCTCAACAAACCCGCAAGTGCGGCTGCCTCCGGGGTGGTTCGACTGAAAAAGACTGTGACAGCAGGAGCCATCTCCGAACTCACGGAGAGCCGCCTGAGGAGTGGCACAGGTAGGAGGGACGCGGGCCGCCATTCATCTTGGCCATACGAAAGCACTTCCATGATTCATTCATTCCTCCCTTCATCAGATATTTATTGAGCATTAACTTGTGCCGGGAACTGTTTTAGGCAGACAGTGTCCCTGCCCATGGGGAGTTTACGTCTAGTGGGGAGAAAAATGAGAAACAAAAAGGTAGCAGGGTTTCCTCTGTCCCTCCAGGGGTCCATTTGTCACCACACATGTGTGAAATCCTTTCAAGACCCAGGCAGGGTGGTGTACATTCTGGGGTTACCTTGGTGCAAAGTGTATTAGATGAATGAACGGACCTTGTAGATCCATCACAGAGGCGGGTGTCCGATATTTGTCGTGAATCCTGTGGAAAACCAGGAAGATCTCACTTACCTCAGCAGTGGCGTAAGGGCTGCTCTGACTTGCTTAGATGGCAGTGGCAGCTGGAACCTGTGAACTTTCTCCGTGTTACTAGTTTTTTGAGAATCAGAAAAGGGTTTTTGAATCATGTTTGAGTTCAGAGCATGGGAAACAAAATAACAAAGAATTTATTTAATTTTCTCCTTGAGCATATAGATAAGACTTTTAAGCTTTGCATGGTCTTCTTTTTTTTTTTTTTTTTTTTTTTTTGAGATAGAGTCTCATTCTGTTGCCCAGGCTAGAGTACCATAGTATCAGCCTAGCTCACAGCAACCTCAAACTTCTGGGCTCAAGCGATCCTCCTGCCTCAGCCTCCTGGGTAGCTGGGACTACAGGCATGCGCCACCACATCTGGATAATTTTTTCTATTTTTAGTAGAGATGGGGTCTTGTTCTTTTTCAGGCTGGTCTCAAACTCCTGACTTAAAGTGATCCTCCCTCCTTGGGCTCCCAGAGTGCTAGGATTACAGGCGTGAGCCACTGCGCCCGGTCTCCATGGTCTAACTCTTATAATGCAGCTCTCAGTGTGTTGCTAAATTGTCTAAGATGGGAAAATAACTGAAATACATTGTTATTAATTTATAGTAAGTGTTAAAGGGTAGTATAGTTATGATTTTTGTACTCTTCATAAAACATCACATTCCAGAGTAGCTTTTTTCAAAGGTATACTTTATTCAGTTTTCTAGAAGTTGAATCTATATGTGGCTTTTTATTTTCTGGATGTAAGGGGAATGGCCTGGTGTTTCTAAATAATGGTTTTACTATTTAAAAGACTGATTTCATACTACACACACAAACATACACACACACACACACACACACACACACACATTTGGGTGATGGTTTTGTGTTTTGTTTTGTTTTTTAAGAGATAGAGTCTCACTATGTTGTCCAGGCTGGACTTGGATTCCTGGGCTCAAGTGATCCTCCAACCTTAGCCTCCGGAGTTGGTTTTAAAAATACAAAAATTAAAGTATTTTTATCAAGCCAGCCTAACACTGACTCCAAAAGTTATTAAAGCCCCACTAAAAAACTGACAGATTGATCCCATTCTCAAATATTGATGTAAAAATGTGAGATCAAGATATTAGCACATTCTGCACAGCCAAAGAAACTGTCACAAGAGCAAACAGACAACCTACAGAATGGGAGAAAATTTTTGCATGCTACAAATCCGATAAAGGGCTGATAACTAGAATCTACTTAGAACTCAGGAAAATCAACAAGAAAAAAATCAAACAACCCTATCAAAAAGTGGGCAAAGGATACGAACAGAAACTTTTCAAAAGAAGATGGAATAATGGCCAAAAAACATATGAAAAAATGCTCAACATCTCTAATCATCAGGGAAATGCAAATCAAAACCACAATGAGACATCACTTATCTCCAATGAGACTGGCCTTTATCAAAAAGTCCCAAAACAATAAATGTTGGCATGGATGCAGAGAGATAGGAACACTCATACACTGCTGGTGGGACTGCAAACTAGTGCAACCTCTGCGGAAAGCAATATGGAGATACCTTAAAGAGATACAAGTAGAATTACCATTTGATCCTGCAATCCCATTACTGGGCATCTACCCAAAAGAACAAAAGACACTCTATGAAAAAGACACCTGCACCCAAATGTTTATAGCAGCACAATTCACAATTGCAAAGATGTGGAAACAACCCAAGTGTCCATCAATACATGAATGGATTAATAAAATGTGGTGTATGTATACCATGGAGTACTATTCAGCTTTAAGAAACAATGGTAATATAGCACCTCTTGTATTTTCCTGGATAGAGCTAGAACACATTCTACTAAGTGAAGTATCCCAAGAATGGAAAAACAAGCACCACATGTACTCACCATCAAATTGGTATTAACAGATCAACACATAAGTGCACGTATAAGAATAACATTTATTGGATGTCAGCCAGGGGGGAGGAGGGAGGGAGGACGGGTATACACAAAGAGTGCAATGCGCACCATCGGGGGGATGGACACGCTTGAAGCTTGGACTTTGGAGGGGGGAAGGGCAACATATGTAACCTAAACATCTGTACCCCCATAATATGCTGGAAAAAAAAAGATATTAGCACATAGGATTCAACAAGAAATGAAAATAACAATAGTGTATGTCACAACCAACTAGATTTATGCCACTAAGAATGGACGAATATTAGGAAATTTTGGAGTATAATCTATCTTACAATATTAATAGGCCAAAGGAAAAAAACTATATGGTCATCCCTATAGAAGATGCAGTTGGCATAATTAACAGTATTTCTGACTTAATAACAAGCTCTTGGTAGACTATAAATGTATGGAGACCTCTTTGATGACACAAAATATGTGTGTCTCACACCAAAGCCAGCATTATGCGTAATGGCGAAATCCTCGAAGCCTCCTGATTAAAATCAAGAACAATGCGAAGTTGATACCACTGTCACCTAAAATTGTCTGCAAATATTAACCAAAGCAGTGAGACAAAAGAGATGTAGATGTGTGCGCATATAGCAAATGAGGAAACAAAATGATGATTGTATGCAGATAACATTGTATGCTTAGTATTTCCCCAAAATTGTATCATTAGAAAAAATGTAGAATTTCCTGAAAAATCTATGAGACAAAAAGAGTTCTGTATGTGACTAGTTGTAGAGTATAAAATATCAATAGCTTTCTTATAGTGACAAGTTAGAAAAGATACTAACATAAGAAATGATCCCATTTATAAAGGAATGAAAAAGGTAAAATATCTAGAAATAAACTAATAGTGTAAGAACGTGTATTAAAAATCTTAAAACCTTTTTGAAGGAAAAGTCTAATGTCCTTCTTTGACATAAGACTTGACCTTCAAAGAAGACATAAATGAGTGGAAGGATATACATGGTTCTTGGATAGAAAGATGAAATATAATAAAGATTAAATTTAATAGTATAATATATTAAATGTAATAAGGATGTCAAAATTATGCTATGAATTCATTTTCATCTTAATTAAAATACCAGTGGGAATTTGGGAGTGGAAACACAAATAAAATTATGTGGTGGTTTTTCTAAAGCAGTTGTTCTCAGTGGGCGGTGGTTTTGCCCCTTCTGCTTCAACGGGGGAATGGCTGACAGTGTCTGAGACGTACCTGGGCGTCACGACTGCCAGGTGCTACTGACATCTAGTGGACATAGAAGCCAGAGATGCTGCTGAACCTCCGCAGCACAGTCCCCCAACAGAGAATGATCTGGCCCAAGATGTAAGTAGCGCTGCTGTTGAGAAACCCTGATCTAGCAGAGTAAATATCCTAGAATAACTAGGAAAATTCTGAAAACAGTAATCAAGGGATTAACCTTAAGCATGTTGGAACTGGAGAAGAAACAGACAGTTCAGTGGGACAGTGGAGAAAGCCCAGAATATACTGGAGAACTTAGTACAGGGTAAAGGTGGCGTTTCATAATCAAGGCGGGCAATTCACTCAAAATGATGACTGATTAAGTCTTTAGGAAAAAATAAAGCTGGATCCCTATGTCATTCCTCCCATCAAAATAAATTCCAAGTGGATTAAAGATTTAAATATTTAAAAAATGAAACTGTGAAAGTACAAAGAGAAAACATCAGGGAATTAATTTGCAGTCTTGGCCTTGGAAGGGCCTTTCTAAGCAAGAACAAACACAGAAGCCATAAAGGAAAAGATTAAAAATATAATTGAATAAACATAAAAAACTGCTTTGCAAAAAGAGATTATTTTCAATACATGTAACAAAGGGTTTATTTACAAAGAGTATATGAATCAATGAGAAAGAAAAATATTAATAATACAATAGAAAAATATGTAGCTCACATAAAAAAGAAATACAGATAACCAGTAGAAAAATGCTAAACTTCACGTATAGTTCAAGAAATATAAATAAAGACAAAAAATAGATATACAGTTTCCCCTACCAGACCAGCAAAAATGAAAATGGTTGATCATTTCTGGTGTTACTATGGGTGTAAGGAGCCATCACACCACATGCGATTGATGCGCAAGGACGATTTGCTAATAACATCTATCTAAATTTTAAATATGTATAACTTTTGACCAAGTATTTCTACTGTTTAGCATTTCACATTACAAATGTACTTGAAAAAGGATGCCAATATGTATGAGCAAGATGTTCACTTGCACGATTATTTATAATAGTAAAATACAGGAAACGACCTAAGTGTGTGTCAGTAGAGGGCTGGTTGAACGAGAGAGTCTGGTACAGTAGAATAGCATGCAGCCATGGAAACAGATATGACAAGTGTGTGCGCACCGACAGGAAGAGATGTCCAAGATACGTTACCAAGTGAGAAGAATAACATGGCCCATATAGTATGAGTTCATTTGATTTCATTTTAAAGAGTATATGTTAATTTAATTATTGAAAACATAAATTTTTTCCCCTGGAAGGAGGTAAGAATGGTTATGTTTGAGGAGTTATCAGAATTGAAAGTAGTACAGAAAGATTTTTTCATTTTAGATTTTCCCGTACTGTTTGAAAAATTTGAACATCTCCATATATTGCTATAGAAAGTTAAAAACAGGGTAAATACAAGTTAGAACCTAAACATTTTTCCTTTTTCTGCCTTCACCGAATCTTTCCTCTCCTGCTTGCCTTGGTTGTGTTTCTTAGCCATTGGTTGGTAGCTTGAGTGTTTGCTCACAGCAGGGCTCCTTTATTCAGGATTCTGGGGACAGATCTTGGTTTCATGTTGGCTCCCAAAGTGGGCAAGTTCCCACACCCCATGGGGCATTAGCTTCCTTATTTGTCAAAGGAAGGAAGTAACTACATATCCACTACACAGTGATGCTATTGGGGTAAAGCTCTGTGAGTACTTCATGAACTGTAATGGAATGTAAGATGCAATTATTATTCTCCTGGTTATGTAAATTCAGTTTGTCAATTATTTTATTTTAATGAAATTAAATTATTTGACTTAATAGGATTGAATTTGAAAATTACATGTTATCTCTAGAGTTTTATTTTTAAATGCCAAGTAGTCCTCAACATTTTTGTACCAGCTTTTGGACAGCCGACACTTTTGTACGTTGACATGACATCCCCAAACTGCCTCATTCAGGGTGAATTCCAGTCTGTGAGGACTGCCCATTAAGACCAGTGGCCTGTAGCGCTTCTCTCTGTTGGAGGTGTGACCACCTCTGCAATGGTACGATAGTGTCTGGGTAGTCATTTGAATATTTGATTGTATTTTGTTTTTATTTTACTTGCATGAAAAACAGGAAGATGAAAGGGCTGGTATTATAGATTGAGCATCCCAAACCCCAAAATTCAAAATCTGAAATGCTGCAAAATCCAAAATTTTTTGAGCGCTGTCATGATGCTCAAAGGAAATGCTCACTGGAGCATTTTGGATTTCAGATGTTTGTATTAGGGATATTCAACCAGTAAGTATAATGCAAATATTCCACGATCTGAATAAATCTGAAATCCAAAACACTTCTGGGTCCCCAAGCATTTTGGATAAAGGATCCTTGACCTGTTGTAATAAGTACAAATTTTAAAATCTCAATACAGTTGAGACAAAGATGGAAATTATTTACTGTGTTAGAAATGGCATCTTCCATTAGGTGCTCACTGGACTTAAAGCGGTTTTCTGGAGGCTCAGCTGTGGAGAAAAGAATAAAATTAAAGGAAATAAGGGAAATGCTGGCAATGTATAGTTCATTTCCTCTTAAAGGAAAGGTGTAATGATAGATTATGTATAGAGTTTTATGGAGCAGAATTTGTTTTATGGCATGCAGGTCAGTTTTGGTGATTCTGATTTGGCGACACGTTTTCTATAATGCATAGCGTGGTGTTATCTGTCTTCCAGCTGTCTTAATTTTGAGAAGGATTTAGTCATGAAATTTTAACACAGTATTGTGATTTTGAACTCACAAGAGTTAAACCTATAGTCATGCCATACTGTACCCTTTCCTGGAACTGATCTGTCCTCAGGGAGACTCTCTCAAACGAAGTACCGGGAGAAAATGTTCAGTGTTTCGGTAATAATAATTATATTGCTGCTTCACCCTTGCGTACAGTGCTAACTCGCCATCTAACGCAGGTGGTGTTGGAACTGCTTGAATTGGGAAGCATGCACTTTCTGGAAGACTTTTTATTCTAAGACTATTTCCAGTTTCTGCTATCCAGGCCTTAGGCCGTCCCCCTGGCTTTGCTGAAGTTTGCTTCAACAAGAACAAGAACATGGCAAAAGTCACGTTTTGGCCCTGCCACCTGCCCCCCATCGTACTGGCCTCTCAGATCCGTTACTTTATTTCACGCTCACAACAGCCTGAAGAAGAGTGTGGTATTTTATGAAGATAGGAAACTCGGCTTCAGGAAGGTCAAATGAATTTGGGTTTGGCTTTGCATCTCTCGTGCACCGCCCCAGGTTTTCACACTGAACGTCCACTTTTTCTAATTGATTTTCTTTCATGCATATTATTCACATATCTGAATTCCAGCTTTTGTTCTTTTCTGAGGTGCTCTTTGGGTATATCTCATCTTACCCAGCAGGTGTAGATTTTAGAGAAGAGGTACTCGTCCTCCCTGTGCTCCGGGTCAAGTGGAAGATGGGGCAGCCCCAGGGGGCCATTGAGAAATCAGCCAGTAGGTGGCAGCCTTGTCAAAACACCGATGAGCCTACCTTTAGAAACAATCCTTTTATTCATTCATTAATTCATCAAATATTTTTCAGTGGCCACCATGTGCCTGGCACTGTTCTAGGCAAAAGGGATGCATTAGTGAGTGGGACAAAGATGCCCGCCTCGTCGGGGAGGAGAGGTTAGCCGGGTGGGCGCCTGGGAAGGCTGGTCTGGGCACAGGTGCCCACACGTCCGAGGGGCAGTGCAGAGGCCAGCCAGCTGCAGAGGAGTGACAGGCGCAGGGAGGCGGCAGGAAGACGGGGCTTGTGGGTCTTTGTCAGAACTTTGGATTTTTGCTCTGAGTCCACTGGGGAACGTTTGCAAGGTTCTGCGCAGGGCAGTGATGTGGCCAGACCTCACCTTGAGAGGATCTTGGGCCACTTGTGGAGAGTAGGCAGGTGGAACTGTGTTTTGGGAAAGAAGCCCTCTGTGCTGGGTTGGTGGCCACAGCGCTGGGGAGCAGTAGTCGGATCTTGATATAGTTTGGAGGGTAGCACCAACTAACTGTAAACTCTCCTGATGGGTTATTTCTAAAATTGTGGTTAAATAAACCTAAAATTTACATCTTAACCATTTTTAAGGGTACAGTTCAATGGTGTTAGGTACATTCATATTGTTATACAACTGTCACCAACATCCATCTCCAGGACAGTTGCAAAACTGAAACTCTGTATCCATATTTGACAGCAACTCCCGTTCCCCTCTCCAGCCGCTGGCAGCCACCAATCGACTCTCTGTCTCTATAAATTTGACACTCTGAGAACCTCGTGTGAGTGGAATCACATAGTGTCCTTTTGTCACTGGCTTACTTCGTTCAGCATAACTGTCTCCAAGGTTCATCCATGTGGTAGCATGTGTCAGGATTGCCTTCCTTTCTAAGGCTAAGTAATACTCTGTTGTACGTATTTACTACATTTTCTTTACCATACATCTGTTGATGGGCACTTGGGCTGTTTCCACCTTTGGCCATTGTGAGTAGTGCCGTTGTGAAGATGGGTGTGCGAGTTACCTCTTTGAGACTGCTTTCACTTCTTATGACCTCGAACTCCTGACCTCGAGCGATCCTCCTGCCTTGGCCTCCCAGCGTGCTGGGATTATAGGCGTGAGCCGCCGTGCCGGCCACGCTTTCACTTCCTTTGAAAGAGAAAGTACGTGCCCAGAGTGGAATTGCTGGCTTCTCCTGAGGGATTTTAAAGTTGGTATAGGGGGAGATTTCTGCTCGTGTTAGTAGTGGGACGAGTGAGATGAGGTCTAAAGAGTGGACACACATCTCTTCTGGAGACAGCAGTTGGCCACACAGGTGAACATTTTAAAAACTGGCAATGCACAAAAGTGTTCATTTAGATGATTCTATATGTAGCACATGTAGGATTGAAAATAATTCACTATTTTAAACTGATAGCAGTGTTTTCTAAAAGTTAAATAAATCGAAATAAATGTTAAATGCCAGTGTTACCTTGGCCAAGCTCTGCTTTAATGCTCACCGAATCTTAGACGTCACATGTGGTCATCAATGAGCACAAAGCAGTTGTGATTCCAGCGTCAAAACAGGCTCACTTCCAAGACAGTGTTTGTGTCCTTGCTGATACACAGACTCATGCACTGCATTCTCCACTTGCTTGCATTATCCCCAGGTGGTCCCTTAGCTCCAGCCTGAGATGCCTGCCCCTCTGACCGGGGAAGGGAGTAACCCTGGGCTCCTTTCAGGGCTAACTCTTCTGACACAGTGGGCAGGTGTTCTTACCACCATCTCACATGTGAAGAAACAGAGGCTGCGGGGGTTAGGCAGTGTTTCCCAATTCAAACCCAAGGCCTGCCTCCAGGATTCTTTGTTCTGCTACACTGTGCAGGTAGAAAGACTCATTTTCTTCCCCATCATTGTCACCTGTTGTAGAATCACCACGCCCAGTGGCTAACATTCTTTGCTCACTGTATGCTAACTGCTGTTCTAAGAACTAGAGAAGTATTGTCTCCTTTAGTCTTTACTACAAGCCTATGAGATAGTAGTATTATCACTCCCATTTTATAGATCAGATGACTGAGGCATAAAGAGATTAAGCAGACTGTCCAAGTCTTTGCTCAGTAAATATTGAGACCAAGACTTGCAGATTAGGAAACAGAGGCTGAGAGAAAACTTTGGATGGTTTTCTATGGCTTACTGGGGTGAGAGTGGAGGAAAAGGATGTTGGAGGTCTTGGAATTGAGAGGCTGGAGGGTGGGTCCGTCCCTTGGATGCCACAGAAAGAGGAGCACGGTGAGCCAGGGGTGTCAGGGAATTGAGAGATTGGGGTGGGGCTCAGTAGATGACAACCAGGAGGGGAAGAAGATGCCAGGTCCTGCTGCGTGAACTTCCCTGTTTAGCAGGGGGGAGGGAAGGAGACAACAGGGGCTAGGAGGGCCACCTGGGCCACCTCATGCCTTCAGGTTCAGGAAGTGTGAGGAGAGGGACACACTGGCTTGAAAAGGCAGTAGTGGGAGTTGTCCAGGCATGGAAGCGAGGGGACATTCAGAGATGAGCTCAGTCTGTGGGAAGTGCCGATGTCACTGTGAGTTTCCAAGGGCCCTGAAGAGGTGCTGAGCATTGAGGGAGGGATGAAGGGCAGATGTAGGGCCGTGTCTGTTTAGAGATGAGAACCTGCAAAATCACAGAAGGCCAGGAATGTGTTGTTGTTTTCATAATTTTAGAGGGGCCATTTATTGATGGTTGTATTTTGTGGTAAGAAAATCACATTCCAGATTCAGTACGGATGCTCCTCGAGTTACAATGGGGCTACTTCCCAATAAAGCCATCTCTTTTTTTTTTTTTTCCCGAGACAGAGTCTCACTCTGTTGCCCGGGCTAGAGTGAGTGCCGTGGCGTCAGCCTGGCTCACAGCAACCTCAAACTCCTTGGCTCAAGCAATCCTCCTGCCTCAGCCTCCTGAGGAGCTGGGACTACAGGCATGTGCCACTGTGCCCGGCTAATTTTTTCTATATATTTTTAGCTGTCCAAGTAATTTCTTTCTATTTTTTAATAGAGACAGGGTCTTGCCCTTGCTCAAGCTGGTCTCAAACTCCTGAGCTCAAACGATCCTCCCGCCTTGGCCTCCCAGAGTGCTAGGATTACAGGTGTGAGCCACCGTGCCCGGCCCCAATAAAGCCATCTTAAGCTGAAAATATCACTGAGTCGAAAATGCATTCAGTACACCTAACCTACTGAACATCATAGCTTAGCCTGGACTACCTTAAATGTGCTCAGAACACTTACGTTAGCCTACAGTTGGGCAAAATCATCAAACACAGAGCCTATTTTATAATAAAGTGCTGAATATCTCATGTAATTTATTAAATACTGTATTGAAAGTGAAAAGCAGAATGGTTGTATGAGAATGCAAAGGACAGTTTCTACTGAGTGAGTATCTCTTTTGCACCATCCTAAAGTTGAAAAATCATGTAAGTTGAACCATTCTAAGTTGGGGAGAATCTGTATTTTCATTTTTCTTTCATTTTCTTCTATACTTGGTTCATTTTCAAATTGTGGTAAGAACACTTAACATGAGATATACCCTCTGAACAAATTTTTTGTTTTTTAAGCCAGGGTCTCTCGCTCTGTCACCCGGATAGAGTGCAGTGGCGTCATCATAGCTCACTGCAGCCTCTAAGTCCTGGGCTTAAGCGATCCTCGCGTTTTAGCCTCCTGAGTAGCTGGGACTACAGGCGCTCATCACCACGCCTGCCTAATTTTTCTATTTTTTGTAGAAACAGGGTCTTGCTCTTGTTCAGGCTGGTCTCGAACTCCTGAGCTCAAGGAATCCTTCCGCCTCGGCCCCCCAAAGTGCTAGGATTACAGGCATGAGCCACGGCGCCCGGCCATAATTTTTAAGTGTATTATTCAGTTTTGTTAACTAGGGACAATGTTGTATAGCAGATCTCTAGAACCTATTCATCTTGCATAACTGAAAGTTGATGTTCATTGGACAGCAACTCCCCATGTCCCCCTCCCCACCTGCCCTTGGCAGCCACCATTCTGCTTTCTTCTGTTTCTGTGAGTTTGACTGTTTTAGATACTACATTTAAGTGAGATCATACAATATTTGTCCTTCTGTGACTGGCTTGTTTCTTTTAGCCTGGTATCCTCCAGATTCATCGTTGTTGTAACATTTGTCAGAATTTCCTTCCTTTTTAAGGCTGAGTAATATTCCATTCTATGGCTAGACCACACTTTGTTTATCCATCATATGTGGATAGACCAGGGGTGGGTTTTAACTTGTGGTGGTAACTCTGGTAACTCTGAACTCCATACTAGTTATGGTGCTGGATTTTTAGCTGAGTGATACACAGGGTGGGTTCGTGGCCCTGTGTTTCTCGGGAGGACGTGGTTTAGTCCATCCGGGCTTCGTAGTGGGGCAGAGGGTTTTCTCTGGCTTTCTGTGTAGGCACAGGTGGAACATGGATTTGGGGATGGCAGCTTTCCTGGGTCCTCCCTGGGCACCAGTGGTGTGGAGAGGTGAGAAGTCTCCTAGCGTCCAGGAATACTGGAGTCTTTGCCACGTCTTCCCACCCGCAAGCTGGACTGTCCCTCCAGTTCTCCACGTCCTCTCTTCTGTTTTGGTCTTCCCCTGAAGTTTGCTTGTTTTCTTCCTTTCCCTTCCTTCCTTCCTCCCTCCCTCCCTTCATTTCTTTTCATTGAGTTTATGCCTTTTTTAATAATTTTATTCCTATTGTGAATGGGATTCTTTATTCCTTGTATTTTTTTCTTATTTTTAAAAATCTGGAACTTTTCATGACTTTGACTGTCATCCTTACTCAAGGGCCAGGCTAATCTTCCATTTCATTCCGATTTTAGTGTTAGTGCTGCTGAAGCAAGTACTTATTGTATTTTTTAAATAGATGATTTTTAAATGTTTAATTTGTAACAGCTCACTCTCTAACCATCCTCTCTTCTTAGTACTGATGGTTTCCCGTTGATTCTCACATATTTTCCAAGTGGACAGTTGTATCAGCTGCAGGTAAGGATGCCTTTTGTCTCCTCCATTCCACCAGTTATTCCTTTTATTTCTGGTTGCTGCTGTTTTGTGTGTGTGACCCCAGTTGTGTTAAGTACTAGTAACATCCTTGACTTGCTCTCACTTTACTGTGGGTGCTTCTGGTGCCTTGCCATTAAATGTGATGCGGAATTTCGGGATTGAGGTACTGTTTTCCATGCTAAGTCCTCTCTTCGTATTTCACTTAGAGTTTTTATTAGGATTGGGTGATGGATTTTATTAAATGCCTTCTAGGCATTCTGTTATTACTTTGATTATTGCTTCTCTTTTTACCCAGGAGTCTTCTTCGGGAAATTAAAATACATGTATATTTGGTCTCCTGGGTATATCTGCCACGTCACATATTTTCTTTGATTCTTTTGATCATTTCATTCATCCTCTGATTTTTTCAAAGTTTTTCATCTAATATGCTTTGCTTTGTATGTTTCTTTACTTCAACTATTATGTTTTTAATCTTTATTATTATAATTCTCTGATTTCAAATTATTTCTTCTTCATGACTTCTTGCTCTTTCATAGCTATAAAATCATCTTGGATTTCAATGAGAATGCAAATTAGACATTCTCTAAAATTTCGTATTACTTAGAGTCCTCAGATGGTCCCCCTTTTATGAACGTCCAAAACTTCCTGTATAGATCTAGCGGTTTTTCTGTGCTCGTCCATCCTTACAGAGGGAAGCTCGTGTTTGTCCAGACTTGGAAATTGAGAGGGATTCTGTTGAGAGTGTGTGGATAATAAGTCATATCTCCTATTCTCAGTTGAAGGAAGGAGGACTTTTTTTTTTTTTTTTTTTTTTTTTTTTTTTTTTTTTTGCGTTAGCTAGGGTGAGAGTGGGGAGGGTGCTAAAGTCTGAGGTACAATTTTGCCATTTTTTTCTTTCTTTCTGTGTATTTTGTTTTCGTTGTTCTTGTTGCTTTGGCGCTTGCCTTGCTATTAGCTGGCCATGGCTTTTGCTGTTGTTGTTGTTGTCAGCCGGCCATGGCTGTTTCCTTCTAGTGCCCTTTGGTGAGTGCAAGCAAGGAGAAAGGAGCACTGGAACGCTTCCTGAAGGTGCTCCTGGCAGAGGGCTCAACCTAGAGGTCCCCTGCCCCTTTTTTTATGATGATATTTTGTGATGTGCCCATTGATATCCTAAAATGAAATTCATCAATCCATATATGTTACTGAAAAAAATCAATATAATGCCCTATGTATGACGTGGAGTAGAAATAAAAGGCAAGCAATTTCTGATTAAGTAACATTTCAGTATGTAGATGTTGGAGCCTGATTCCACTAGAAGACAGACAGATGCTTGTACATCAGTGATCACTGTCGATACGAACCCTGCAGATGAGACTGACTCGGGGTCCGCATTGAGAATTCAAACACTGTGGCAGGGTTGACACCAGTGACTTTCTGAAATGCTGACAACTCAGGGCAAGCTTTTGAATAAAGCATAGTACTATCTTTCCTTGATTTACATGTTTGTTGCTTTCCTAGAAAATTCAGTGTATGATAATAATGCTGTGTAAGACTGTTTTGTGTTTCTGTGTAAAACAGAGTTTGGTTTGGGCATAGGTAATTATAAATAGTGTTCTCCCCTTCATCAGCGCTGCCCTATCGCAGGAGAGGAGAGTGGGAGGTAGGAAGCAGGCACACCCCTCCCGTTTGCAAGGCTGGGGTGAGAAGACAGATGGGGGCTCATTGTGTATTCGAAATGTTCTGATCCGTAATTAAATACTCTAGTAAAGGCCATCAAGTTTCAGGGATTTCAGATGACCCAATTAGGTTGTAGATTTGAGGAAAATAATTGTCCCACTCACTTTCATTATTGTTATCAATAATGGGTAAATTTTGTGTGGCAATCTTTTTTTCTTCTTCTCAATTTTTTCCTCTGAGTTCTACTTTAGTATTTGTTTTTTGAGACAGGGTCATGCTCTGTCAACTGGGGTGGAGTGCCGTGGCAAAATCATAGCTCACTGCAACCTCAAACTTCTGGGCTCAGGCAATCCACCTGCCTCAGCTTCTCAAGTAGGTGGGACCACAGGTGTGTACCACCACACCCAGCTAATTTAAAATTTTTTCTTGTAGAGATGAGGTCTTGCTATGTTGCCCAGGCTGGTCTCAAACTCCTGGCCTCAAGCCATGCTCCCATCTTGGTATCCCAAAGTGCTAGGATTACAAGGTGTGAGCCACCACACCTGGCCAGTATTTTCTTATTTCTATCACTTTGCAATTTGTAATTCACTTGTAAAATAAGTGTAATGGTATTCAAATGTAATTTTAAATAAATTTTCTCCAAAATTTAAATTAAAGTCAATATAAAGGTTGAAATGTATTATATATGCTTTAAAATTAAATGCATTTCATATGTTTTTTATTTTGCAATAATCATAGATTCACATGCAGTTGTAAGAAGTAATACAGATTCCCTGTACCCTTTACCCAGTTCCCCCCAATGGTAACATCTTATAAAATGATAATATAATATCACAGCAAGGATATTAACATTGATACAGTAAGCTTTCAGAGAGAATTTCCATCACTACAAGGATTCGTCTTGTTACCCCTTTATACTTCCCTCCCCCTACTCTCTTTTAAACCTTGGTGGTCACAATAATTTTTTTTTCCATTTCTGTGACTTTGTTATTTCAAGAATGTTATATAAATGAATTCTACTCTATTCTAGTTTTTCTGAGATTTTTCTGAGAAATTTTCCTCTATTCCAGTCTTTATCATGATGGGTGTTGAATTTTGTCAAATGTTTTTTCTGCATTGATGTGATCATGTGATTTTTATTTTCTTAGCCTGTTCATATGGTAGATTGCATTAATTGATTTTTCAGACCTTGAACCTCTATTGCACCCCTAAGTTCCACTTGGTCATGATATATAATTATTTTTATATATTACTAAATTCTGTTTGCTAATATTTTGTTAAGGATTTTTTCATCTGTATTCATGAGGGTGTGTAGTTTTCATTTTTTGTACTGTCTTTGTCCGGTTTTGGTATCAGGATAATACTGCTTCATAAAGTAAATTGGGAAGCATTCCTAACTCTTCTTTTTTGTGGAAGAAATTATGTAGAGTTGTGTTAATTCTTCATTAAGCATTTGATAGAATTCTCTAGTGAAACCTTCCATGCTTAGGGAATCTTTCCTTTTGAAGTAGGGGAGTCAATTAAGCTAGATGCCAGTACCCCTGGCTTCATTATGCAAGAGAAGAAAAGGGAAAGAATTGTGGGGTCCCACCATAGAGCTAGTTTTACATTCCAGAAGAAAGTTTTGCTTTTCTGGTTCTGTGTAATCATCATGTTGGACGGGAGGGAAACTAGAGGTCTTTCCACTGAATTCATGGAATATTAAAGTTCCAGCCCTTGAACTTGGCCATGACCTTCTGAAATGTTCAAGTCCCTCAGTGGAAAACATGACCAGATCTCTTATGCTGCTTTTCCTGGCTGCTGACAACAGTAGAGTCTCAGTGTTGTGTTCTCTCTTCCTGAAAGTTTGTGTGTGTTACTGGGTTTGCTGTGAAATTGTCTTTGCTTATTGATTTCCACTTCAAAAATTATTTTAATACTGTGGAAAGTACTTTTCCTAAGCAAACTACAGTACAGATGGTCAGAGTAGAAGTAGGTACTATTGCCACCTTCCCTTCCTCCCACCGGCAGTGGAGTCTTGCTGAGATTTTCTTAACACTGTTTGGATGAGATATTTATCCCCATTTGATTAATCCCAAAAGGCAGCCCGGTTGTAGTTGCTTTATGCTGTGGATATTAGCTTTGGAACATTAAGCCAAGAGGTTCACAATAAATGAAATCAGCATATATTAATCATCTATGTGCACATTAGGAACCGTGTTCGGGGAGCAGAAGGCAAGATGGTCAGGGGGGCAGTGAGAAGAGTCTTGTATGAGAGAGGGCGTTGGCCTGGCTTTGCTCTGTTCTCTCAGCCTCATCCTGGCCGTGACACCTTACGCACATTAAGTCACCACCACTGCCACTCCCCCTACTGGGGTGGCCAAGTCTATGGGCCTTGAAAGCAGCTAGAAGGTGTCCAGGCGCACAGCCGGGCCTACTCTCGGTGATTTTTCCTAGTTAATCCATCCTGACTCTTGGTGATCACTATGTCTCTTTGCAAATCATTCCTTTAAAAATCTGTGATATTAAACTCTAGTCTTTGATCAGGTAAATAGTTTCTAAATTTTAATCATTTTTAAAGCAGGTAATGTAGTTTACATAGTTCAAAATGTACAGTCTTGCCCCCGCCCCTTTGCCCAGCCACGAAGTTCACTGGTGTGGTAACCTGGCCTCCCTTGGGAGCTATCCAGGGTGTGGGGACTCAGACGTATGTCCTCTGTCCTCTCTGTGCACACATGGGAGCATAAATGGACACGGCGTTCTGCACTGGTGCTTTTTCTCTTAACAGCATATCTTGGGGATTGTTCCATATCATTCCATAAAGAGCCTTCTCGTTCTAGGGCCCGTCTCCCTGGCACTTGTTTCCTGATTTCTCAGTGGTTACCGGCAGCAATTCATGGCCTCACTCACAAGTTATCTCAGGTTTTGGGGTTGTAACTTCCCTGGGCCAGGAAATTTAAACTCATTAGACGGTTTTCTTGGGCTTTAGTTTCCTCCCACTAAGATTTGATCTACACTTTGCAAATGTGGGCCCCATTTTGGGGCACCCGTGCCTGAGAGAAGACTGAGATACAGTCGCGGCTGAAAGAGTGTCCAGGGAGCTTTCGCCTTTGCCTTTGCAAACAACCGCAGCTCCTTTTTAACGTTAGCTTTCCAGACCGATTTCTTACAGGTTTCTGCCAACAGCCTACACATCCAAGGCCGTGTGCCCGTTTTTCAGCTTTCATACGTGCCCTCATGTTTCCTGAGCACGTCAGGAACAGCCTGTGCCGTCATGGCGGTTTCTGTAAGAGCCTCCCCTTTTCTTCAGTCGAATTGGTTACTCACTGGGAGTCAGAATCACAGTTCTGGGAATTTTCTAACCTCCTCATAGAAGCGCCCTGTGTGCCTCTGGACAAGCTGCTGGCCTCTCAGAGCGAATTTCCTTGTCTGTGAGATGGACTCAATCGTACCCATTCCAGAAAACTGCGACAGTTAAATAAAATGATGTATTGAGGAGCCAAGACTGGAACCTGAAATATAGATATTTTTATTAACTGTGATTTTTCCCTCAAGCCGTCTTCCTTAGCAGAACCTCTTATTTAGGAATTATGATTAAAAAAAAACAAAAACAGAAAGAAAATAGAAAATATCCACCTGTCTTAGACTGTGGGACATCTTGCCCGGACTCTTCATGCCTTACTTTTCGTTTTCTTACAGATTTTATTTTGTTAGAGCAGTTTTAGGTTCCCAGCAAAACTGAGGGGAAGGCACAGGTTTCCCTTGTACCTGCTGCCCCACACAGACATGGCCTCTCCACTGTCAGTGTCGCCCAGCGGAGCAGCGTGTTTGTTGTAACTGATGAACCTCCGCTGACACGTCATCATCACCCAGAGTCCACGGTTTACATTCGGGTTCACTCTTGGTGCTGTGCATTCTAAGGGCTTCAACAAATGTGTGAAGACATGTACCTGCTATTTTAGTATCATGTGGAGTAGTTTTGCTACTCTGAAAAATCCTGTGTTCTGCCTGTTCATCCCTCACTCCCCCTAACCCTGACAACCACTGATCTTTTTACTGTCTCCATAGTTTTGCCTTTTCCAGAATGTCATATAGTTGGAATCACACGGTATGTGGCCTTTTCAGACTGGCTTCTTTCACTTAGTAACATGCATTTAAGGTTCCTCCATGTCTTTCTGTGGCTTGGTAGCTCATTTCTTTTTAGAGCTGAATATTCCTCCATAGTCTGGATGTACCACAGTTTATTTATCCATTTACCCACTGAAGGGTATCTTCATTGCTTCCAAGTTTTGGCAATTATGAATAAAGCTGTTATAAAGTTACAAATATTCTTGAAGCTTTGCTTTCTTTCTCTTTTTTTTTTTTTTGAGACAGAGTCTCACTCTGTAGCTTTGGCTAGAGTACAGTGGCGTGATCATAGCTCACTGCGGCCTCAAACTTGGGGCTCAAGACACCCTCCTGCCTCAGCCTCCCGAGTAGCTGGGACTACAGGCGCACGCCACCATACCCAGCTAAGCTTTTCTATTTTTGGTAGAGATGGGGTCTCACTCTTTCTCAGGCTGGTCTTGAACTCCTGAGCTCAAGCGGTCCTCCTGCCTCGGCCTCCCAGAGTGCTAGGATTACTGAGCCATCGTGCCCGGCCAAAGCTTTGCTTTCTTAAGATGATATGTTTTTTTCTTCCCAAGTTACCATCACTTTTATTAACCAGTTCCTTTTGGGTCAAAGTTAAGCTTTTCCTTTTTGATTCTAAGCAATAAAATTATGTCCATGTTTTCAGCTTAATGTATGAAGGAATATTCTAATTAGCCACAGAAATCTAGAGATAAGCATGTTGTTCCAGGAAATAAAGAATTCCATGTTATTGCTAGAGAGGTATCCACTCTAGACTAAGTGGAGAGACTGTAGGCTGATAGGATCAGATCGTCTTCATTAAAGTCCTTTCCAATAGGGGTTTCTATTAAGGTCAAAGACCTTTTCTTAGGTATCTTTTCCTGTATCCTCCCATGTGGGAGACACTATTCCAAGCGCTAGGGTTACAAGATAAAGGTCCCTGATGACTCCAAACCTGCATCTCTGGCTCCAACTTGCCCCTTGTACTCTGGAAACATTCCTCCAACTGTTTGCTGAAAATGTCTCATGGGTGTTCTGCATGTGTATTCATTCATTCATTCCTTCAACAAATATTTATGTTTCAGGCATCTCTCTGGGTGCTAGGGATGCGGTAATTAACAAAACAATGGAGTGCCTGCTCTCATGGGTTTTACATTGCATTCTCAGCACGTCTAAACTGAGCTCACCATCCTCATTGCAGAGTTGCTGAACTGTTTCCTCTGGCATCTGGATTTATCTTAATTGAAATGGCATTTCTCAGTCCCCCAGATAAATCCTAGTGTTATCTTTATTAGCTTCCTTTTCCTCTACATGTGCTTGTGTTTAGCAGTCACATCCATGCACTTCTTTGTATTTCCTTCGGGTTCCCCTGACCCCACCCAACACATACCTCTTCCAAAGCACAGTGGCTTCCTGATTGGAGTTGCTGCTGGTGGTTAATGCTTACTCTCTTGTCCTGCGTGATTAGGACCACTCTTGGCCAATCGATTGAAAAAGTTGATTAAATGAGGGAAACCTAAAAAAATGAGACATATATACTTTAAGCATTTTATTTTCACCTAAAATGTCTAATTGTGCATTCATTCACTGATGTTTAGTTATAGGGCCAAGGCATTTTCTTAGAGTGGCCCTGTTGATTGAATTTTTTTGTTGTTGTTTGAGACAGGGTCTCGTTCTATTGCCCCCCCCTAGAGTGCAGTGGCATCATCATAGCTCACAGCAACCTCAAACTCCTGGGCTCAAGCGATCCTCCTGCCTCAGCCTCCCCAGTAGCTGGGACTACAGGCGTGCACCACCATGCCTGACTAATTTTTCTGTTTTTTGTAGAGATGGGGTCTTGCTCTTGCTCAGGCTGGTCTCATACTCCTGGCTTCAAGCAATCCTCCTGCCTCGATTCTCAGAGTGCTAGGATTACAGGCATGAGCCATTGTGCCTGGCCTTTCTTGAAACTTTTTAACATCTTTCCACACTTGTAATACATCTTTTTAATTTCCAGTTTTAGTTTTTTTAAACATGAGCAAGAACATAGATACTTAAGAACAAGCTTGCATGCAGAATCCTTTCACGTTTGCAAATATTCTCCTAATCTTTCATAGTTGCTTCAGCCATTTTTAGTGAGTCACCTTCATTGAGTCTTTTCAAACCACTCAGTGTGGCTTTCAAAGAAACAATGTTGCTCTCTTTTACACTCTCTGGTTTATGTAATAAGTTACGTCAATAAAATCACAAGTACAACTCACATAAACAGATTTGGGAACAAATACACCTGATTTTAGTATACAGACAACCCAAATGATGGGAGCCGAAGTGCGCAGGTGTCCTGCAGAGGAGTGTACTGGCCAAAAGTATTCATCTTGCCACGTCAGTGTGTCTTATAAACGTGGGGCTTGTTGGTTATTTTGGTGAATTGGTTATCTGTGCAATGTTAAGTAGAGGGTGTATTAGAGGACACCTTGCATGTTACCATACATCTTCCTAAACCACAGCTTTCATCAGACCACTTCTCAGCTCAGAAACCTTCCGGCACTCCTCACCAGGTAAGGAACCAAGGGCCTCCTCTTGCCCTGATTCAGTGTGATCCGCTGCAGCCCTACCTCCTTCCCCTGTGGGTGCTTTGATTGTGATCTTCTCACAGTCAAGCCTTTGTTCATTCTGGGGCCTGGCTCGTCCAGGATGCGAATGTCCACGCCAAGCTCCTCCCTGCCGGCCTGCCCTCTCCTACCACTGCAGACGCTGACGGAAATGCCGTTCTCGGGAAAGGACCAGCTCATAAGCAGCACCTCCTTCAAAGAGCCTGTCTTGAGCTCTTCACAACAGGGTGTGCTTTTTCCCTTTAAACAATCTCCTGTAGCTCTGCGTGTGAGTTTCTGTGAAGTCACTCACCGTATCCTGCCTATCCTGCTTCTTCTTCCTGTCTCGGAATCCCCAGTGGCTTTGCACTGAGCCCAGCGCATTGGCCCTGCTGGCAGTAAGCAGGCACCCCCTGAGCGCGTGGGGACTCCCTCCTTTCCCCTTAGCTCCTCTCCTGTGAAGCCCATCTTGCCTAGCTGGCCAGGCTCCCAGGCTTCAGTCATGCTGATTGCTTCAGAGTGAGGACAGGGCTCTCTTTAGTTCGGAACTAATACATGGAGTCTTGAAGGCTCATCCGCTTATCTCTCTGGGCTTTTTAAAAAACAACTTTATTGAAGAATAGTTTACATACCATAAGATTCACCATTTGAAATGTGCATGCAATGAATTTTAGTACATTGACCAAGTTACCACCATCACCACAAATGAGCTTTAAAACATTCCTGTCACCCTGGAAATATCCTGGTGCCCATTCCCCATCGATCTGTTTTACCACCAGCTCCAGGCAACCACCAATTTGCTTTTTATCCTCATAGCTCCTCCCTTGACTTTTCCTGCCACTTCTTCAGAATCCAGGTGTCTTCTAGCCTGACTATTATTTGCCTAAGGAACTTTTCTTCTGATTTGGTTACTTAGCTTCGTGACCTCCTGTTTTACCCTTTCTCTCCATGCTCAAGTTTCTCTTGGTTTTCTTTGTTGTGTGTGTAGCAAGCTGCTGAGCTTTGGCTTATTAAGAAAGTGGAGCTTTTTTACCTCCTTTAGAATATGGAAAACTTGAATAGTGTCATGTCCAAAGAGAAGCTGACCATTATTTACTGAATAAAGGAATCTAAGCCTCTCTAAGGCATGGAAAATCTTGTCTTCTGTTGTATTCAGCATAGTGCAGATAAAGCCACTTAATTGTTATTTCGGGTAATAAATAATTTTTATATTTTGATAAGGAAAATCACATTGTTTTTATTAAAACGATTCGTGCTTGATAGCTTAAGGAGTATAAAACAAAGCAATTCACTTGAAAAGTATAATACGATCCAGCAATTGCACTTCTGGGTATATACCCAAAAGAATTGAAAGTAGAAACTCAAAAAGATATTTCTACACCCATGTCTCAGCAGCATTGTCTGTAATAACTATTATAAAAGGTGGAAGCATTCCAAGTGTCCATCAGCAGACAAATAAACAAAATGTGGTACTTATCTACAATGGAATGTTCCTCGGCCTTAAAAAGAAAGAAATTCTGACACATGCACCAACATGGATGAACCTCGAAGACATTATGCCGAGTGAAATAAGCCAGACACAAAAGGACAAACACTGTGTGATCTGCTCCTAGGATGTACCTAGAGTGCCCAAACCTACAGAGACAAAGTAGAATGGTGGCTGTCAGGGAGGGGGAGATGTGGAGATATTGTTCAATGGGTTCAGAGTTTCAGTTTTGCAAGATGAAAGGAGTTTGTGGGTGAAGGGTAGTGATGGCTGCACAACAGTGTGAATGTACTTAATGTCACTGGACTGCACATTTGAAAATGGTTAAGATTGTAAATTTTATGTCTGTATATTTTCCCACAATTTAAAAAATTTTTAAAAAGAGAATAATAGAAAAGAAAGTACAAAGAAGAAAGTTAAAGCATTATCCAAAATACCACCTCTTAGAAGCAACCAATGTTAAACTATGATGATTATCTTTCTAAATATCTCTCCCAGCAGTGATACCATATCATGGCAAATATTGATACAGGTTCCAAGTTGAGGAAGGAGGCATAGGGTACAGTGGAATTGAAGCCAGACATGGGTGTCCTTGAGAGGAGGCCTGCAGCAGGGACAAGATCTGACCACATGAGGCACAGAAGCTATTTACACCAGCAGCACTAAGTGAATGGCAAGTTTAGTCCTGTGCAGGGACTTCAGTGCCCGCCATGGAGACAGTAGGGAGTAGAGGCGATGAGGAGCCCCCTGGTACAGTGGAGTGGAGGGTGGGGACCCAGGCTGCTGCAACTGAGCTTCCCAGGGGGGGTTCTGTGGAAGAGAGAACATAGTGAGCACAGCTGTAAGTTCACTGAGAGTTTTTGCTTTGAGAAAAGATGATGTACTCTTGG
Organism: Indri indri; assembly: GCA_004363605.1. NCBI lineage: Eukaryota > Metazoa > Chordata > Mammalia > Primates > Indriidae > Indri > Indri indri. The sequence continues at coordinate 17,651 of RJWJ010000778.1, read as the reverse complement.
AACTCCCAGAAATAATTGGGGGGACTTTGCAGTGGGGATGAAGGTCAAGTTATAGTAGCAAATGACTACAGCCAGAAAAACACCATTTACTACTGTTAACATGACCCTGTTTGTACCCCTGACCTTGTATGGCATAGGGAAGCATGGGATGCACAAAATATGTAGGTAGGTAGTCAACCTAGGCTTTTCCTTCACATGTAATGTGAACTTCAAAATCTTGAAGGCAAATGATTTTTTTTTTTTTTTGAGACAGTCTCGCTCTGTTGCCTGGGCTAGATTGCTGTGGCATTATTGTAATTCACTACAACCTCAAACTCCTGGGCTCAAGGGATCCTCCTGCCTCAGCCTCCCCAGTAGCTGGGACTACAGGCACGAGCCACCACACCCAGCTAATTTTTTCTATTTTTAGTAGAGGCAGGGTCTTACCCTTATTCAGGGTGTTCTTGAACTCCTGACCTCAAGCGATCCTCCTGCCTTGGCCTCCCAGAGTGCTAGGATTACAGGTGTGAGCCACCGTGCCTGGCCCCGCAAATGATTTTTTAAAGAGACAGTGTCTCACTTTGTTGCCCAGGCTACACTCAGGCAGTCCTCCTGCCTCAGCCTCTTAAGTAGCTGGGACTGCAGGCATGTACCACTGTGCCCGGCTCAATGATGATTTTTGGTTTTGGCTTTTTTTTTTTTTTTTTTTGAGACAGGGTCTTGCTCTGTTGCCTGGGCTAGAGTGCAGTGGCATCATCATAGCTCACTGCAACATCAAATTCCTGGGCTCAAGTGATCCTCCTGCCTCAGCCTCCCCAGTAGCTGGGACTACAGGCCTACGCCACTGTGCCCAGCTAATTTTTCTATTTTTTTGTAGAGACAGGGTCTCACTATATTGCTTAGGCTGGTCTTGAACTCCTGGGCTCAAGTGATCCTCCCACCTTGGCCTCCCAAACTGCTAGGATTACAGGCATAAGCCATCACACCTGGCCCTTAATGATGATTTTTTAAATTATGTATGCCAAGCTTCGAGGGAAGGCAGTGGGCAGATAATAGAGTTCTGATAGGCTCAGGGGGTGGGTCACTTAATGAGTCAGTGGCTGAGAGAAGTACAGGGGATTTTTTGTATATGATTTTATAGTGCTAATTATATAATCTTTCATTTAGATTGTAGCAATGTTATTCGTATTTAAGTAAAGCCCCATTGAGGATAAAGACGTGTTCTGTCTAATTCAAGAAGGATTTTCAAGGTTTTCTCCTTAAAGATATTCTACAGTTTAAAGTTTCTTATTACAAGAAGCTATTTGTTTACTCTGAATCCTGAACTATTGGCTTCTCTTTGAAGATTCTGTGCCCAACTTCCACTGGAGACAAAGTGGCAAAGTGTAGAGAGAATAAGTGCTTTGGAGGCAACAGGCCTGCATAAAATTCCAGCTCCCTACTTTTAATCTATATGACCTTGGGCAAGATAGCTTAATCTCTCTGAACCTCAGTCCCTTACTTGTAAGAGGAGAGAAAGAATACTTGGTCAGATCACGTCTGATTCAGCTGGACTTCAACACTGAGGAGGTGCACTAAGTCGTATAACAAACAAAAAGTAGGTGGCTCAGAGCGTGTTCAATGTGGGGACTCAGCAATGCCACCAAGGATCCAGGTTCTCTCCATCTTTCTGGTCTACCAACCTGAGCATGTTGGCTTGGCCCTCTGGCCCCTTCCCCTCGTCATTGTCATCGAGAGGTAACTGCTGTAGCTCTGGTGACCTCAGGCAGAGAAGGCAAAGTCCCATGGAATAAGAAGGCATCCAGTGTGTCTCTTTAGCAAGAGAACTTTCCCCAGCCCTCCCACCAGCAGACCTCCCCTCAGGTGTTGCTGGCTAGAACTGGATCACATAGCATCCTTGACCCAGCCACTAGTGAGGAAAATGGAATTCCTGTGATTGCGTCAGACTGTGCAATGAAGACTCACTCCTGAGCTAAGGATAGGTAACCTTCTGTCAGGGTCAGATCCCTGGATGCTGATAGATGGATGGTCCACGGAGACTCTCACACCTGTTTTGCAGTATTACTTCAAGCTTGAGGTTATTATTTAAATCATGATTTTTAAAGAAATTACTAGACTTTATCTTTTAGAGCAGTTTTAGATCTAGGTAGAAATAAGCAGAAGGTATACAAAGTTCCCATACACCCCCTCACTGCCACGCCATTAACTGAAGTCCATACTTCGCCTTAGTGTCCACTTTGGTGTTCACTGGCTGTGGGTTTGACGTTTGTGCACCATTGCAGTGGCACACAGTAGCTTCACCGCCTTTATCTGCTATGCACCCGTCCCTCCCAAACACCGGGCGGCCACTGATCGTGCTGTCTCCATAGTTTTATCTTTTCCAGAATGTCATATGGTTGGAATGATATAGTGTATAGCCTTTTCAGACTGGTTTCTTTCACCTAGCACTATGCATTTAAGGTTCCTCCATGTCTTTTTGTGTCTTGGTAGTTCATTTCTTTTTGGTGCTGAGTGATATCCTGTCGTATGAGGGTACTGCAGTTTATCATTCACCTATTGAAGGACGTTTTGGTTGCTTCCAAGTTTTGGAAATTATGAATAAAGCTGCTATAAACATTTGTGTGCACTTTTTGTGTGGATATAAGTTTTCAGCTAATTTGGGTAAATACCAAAGAGTGTAATTGCTGGATCATATGGTAAAAATGTATTTAGTTTTGTAAGAAACAGCCAAACTATCTTCCAATGTGGCTGTACCATTCTCTATCACCACCAGCAGCGAATGGGAGTTCTTGTTCCTCCGTGTCTTTGCCAGCATTTGGCATTGTCAGTGTTTTGGTTTTTACCATTCTAATGTATGGCGATATGGACCATGATTTGAAAAACATCTTGGCACAAGAAAATTGGAACTCGATTGGCCATTTGATAAGAAATTATTGTTAATTTTTTTTAGTTGGAATATGGAATTGTAGTTTTGTTTTTTTTAAAGGAATCTTTATGTTTAGAAATGCATACTGAAATATTCAGCAACGAAATAGGATGTTCGGGATTCGTTTCAAAATAATTGAGGATAGGGGAAGAAGTAGATGTTGGTAGATGAAAAAAATTGGCCATGAGTTGATAATTGTTGAAGCTGAGTGGATAGGCATGCAGAGGGTCATTATATTATTGTCTCTACTTTTGTGTATGTTGAAGTTTTTCATCATAAATGTTTATAATTAAAGTTTGATATCATGTTATTAAAAAATGGGCACTTTGGCGTTTAATAAAAGTTGGAAATTGTCTTCTAGTCCCACCTTCAGCTCTTAAGTTTAGTCCTTAACACTATTATGGGGAAGAAATTAATATATATTGAATAATTATATATGGACCAGAGTTTATTATTCCTAGATTTCTAGGAATCCTCCTAGAAACTGAAGAATTTTTGGTAATACAAGCAATTCTATCTACTTAATTTTACTTAAGCATTTACTTTAAACACTTAAATTATTTTAAGAATTTATGTGACTTTTTTAAAATAAAAATTTTTTATCACAAAAGCAAAAAGCAGTCCATGTCTATAGAGAAAAATAAAAAGTATCTGGGCAGGCAATAGAAGAAGTTATATAAAGGACATCATAATCCTACCTACTCAAAGGCAGCCACTCTCAATCAATGCCTTGAGGTATAATTTTCTAAACCTTTTCCTGCTTATCCAGGTATCTGTAGCCATACAGTTTTTGTTTGTTTGTGTACAAAACTTAAGAATTATATTCTTAACATATGTACCATTCTGCTTTATAGCTCGATATGTCTGATGCATTGTTTTAGAGACTACATAGGAAGCCATCCTATAGCTGTATTATAATTTATTTAGCTAGGGCCCTTGTGTTGAACATTGAAGGTTTTTACAGCCTTTTGCTATTACAAACAGAAGGGAAGCAATGTACAATTGAGAACAAACTTTGGAGTTAAATGACATGAGTTCTTCGAAGAAAAGAGTGAGTATAGAAGGCCTGGGGTAGTTGTCCTCAGAAAAGCTGCTTGCAAGGTTGGCACTTAGCTGGCCTCACAGAACTTGGATTTTGGGAGAGCTCCTACCACCCTAATTGGTAAGAGTGGATTACTGTGCCTAACCTGCACAAACACTGTGGCTTGTGCTGAATACCTGCTTTCCTTCAGGGAGTCTGGAATGTGGTCTGTGCTAGGCAGAAGGGGCTTACATGACCAGCCCCAATAAAAACCCTGGGTGCGGAATCTCTGATGAGTTTCCCTGGTAGATAGCATTTGACGTGTGTTGTCACAACTCATTGTTGGGGGAATTAAGCACACCCTGCCTGACTCCACTAGCAGAATATTGTTGGAAGCTTGTGCCTGGTTTCTTCTGAACTTCATCCCATGGCCTTTTCCCTTTCTTTGTATCCTTTTGCTATAATGTATCACAGCTGTCAATACAACTGTATGCTGAGTCTTTTGAGCCCTTCCAGTGAATCACCAAACCTTGGGATGGAGTTGGGGACCCAGACACAGGTTCAAATCCTGCCTCCACCGATTGATAGCTGAATAACCTTAGGCAAGTTACTTACCCTCTTCCTCATTTCCTACTCTTTAATTTGGGTTAAAAAATAGTTTTCTCAGATTTGTATTAGAGTCAAACTGAAATAAAGTACTTAGCATAGTGCCTGGCATGTAATTATTTCTCAATAAATTTTAAGAATTATCTTGCAAGCTAGATATTTCTGTATATTTGTAACTATTTATTTTGAATAAATTCCTATAAGAAGAATTGCTGGGTTTAAGGATTTGCACTTTTTTGTGTGTTCTAGTCATAAAAGTAAAATATATTTATTGTTAAGGCGCTAGAGATACTTGGTATAGAAAATAAAAATCTTGTATAATTCTATTTTTCAGGTATAGTTATTCCTAATAATTTTCTATATACATGTCTGCATTTATTTCTACATATACTAATATGGGAGGCATAGTATAGAATATTTTAAATAAAAATGGTACCATGTACATATGATCTTATTGCATGTGCCTGTATAAAAGGGGATCCTTATTTTCAATGAAGATTCCTAAAAACCTTTTTGTCTTCCTTGAATAAACATTTAGATCTAGAGGCCAGGTGCAGTGGCTTACACCTATAATCCCAGCACTTTGGGAGGCCAAGGCAAGGCAAGAGGATTGCTTGAGGACAGCAGTTCAGCCTGGGCAACAGAGCCAGACCTGGTCTCTTTAAAAAAATAAAAAAAATAATCAAACATGGTGGCGCACGCCTGTAGTCCCAGTTACTCTGAGGCTGTGGCAGGAGGATCCTTGAGCCCAGGAGTTTGAGGCTACAGTGAGCTATGATTATGCCACTGCACTCCAGCCTGGGTGACAGTGTGTGACAGAGTGAGACTCTGTCTCTAAAAAAAAAAAAAAAAGAATATAGATGAATTAGAAAATAGATAATTATAATGTCTGACATCTAATTTATCAATTTAGTTATACCTTTACATTTGAAAGTATACATTATATTTATATAAATATAAATATAGTAATTTAGAATTACACATAGTCCCTGAGTTATGATAGTTCAGCTTACAATTTTTTTGATTTTACAATGGTATAGAAGCTACATGCATTCAACAGAATCAGCACTTTAATTTTGAATTTTGATCTTTTCCCAGCCCAGTAATATGTGGCACAAAACTCTTGCAACGCCAGGCAGAGACAGCCAGCCTCAGCTCCCAGTCAGCCCCACGATCACCAGGGCGAACACCCAACATGCTACAGTGTACTGTGTGGCCAGTGCTTTTGGGATTTTATGTTTTTGCATCCCATCGTGTCTACAAAAATGACCATTTTCAATTTAGGCTGTTTTAAATTTATGATGGATTTATCAGGATGTAACACCATCATAAGCTGAGGAACTTTGTTTGCAACATTTTGAGCAATATTGTTGCTTTTTATTTTGAAACAAGCATCACAGGCATCTTTGACACCAGCATCACCATCATCAGTGGAGCCATTTGTGAGGTTATTTAACACTGGCTCCGGAGCACATCGGCTCCACTTCCTCCCGCTTGCGATAAACACTCTGATTCCACTGGAAATTTTATCCTGTTCATACAACATTCAGGCAGCTGGTTTTTCATTTGCCCGGTATGTGTGATTGCCACAACCTGCCTAGCCACTGTCCTGCTTTTTAAAGTTATCTTTAAGACATCTTTATAGTGATATCTACTCAAATTGTAAGGTCATACTCTCAGGAATAATTACTGTGAGTATGTTAAATTTCTCTACTTCCTTTTAAAACGGTGTTATCAGGTGACCTCTATAAGGATTTGTCATTGATCAAAGTTGTTTCAAGATGTATTTAACATTGATTGGATCCCGGTATTATTATTTTTTAAGGCATATTAAAAATATTTTGAAGACAGGAAAATTTGAGCATGGACTATGTACTATATGATATTTTGAAAATTACATATATCTATTTTTAGATATGATAAGGTAGGAAAGTGCCTGAGGACTGTGGTCCCCAACCCCCACAGACCAGTACCAGTCTGTGGCCTGTTAGGGACCAAGTTGCAGAGCTCTGCCGCCCTCCCACATCCATGGAAAAATTGTCTTCTGTGAAACTTGGGAAAGAGGGGCACACAGCAGGAGGTGAGCAGCAGGCCAGTGAATGAAAGAAGCTTCATCTGTATTTACAGCACCGCTCCCCGTGACTCCCATCACCGCCTGAGTGCCACTCTCCCATCCGGCCCAGTCCCTGGTGCCAAAAAGGTTGGGGACTGCCTTAGGAGATGATGCTGGAAGTATTGAGGAGTGAAGTGTCATTATGTCTGCAACATACTTTCAAAGGTATGTTGCTTCAACAAAAAGAAAAATGGAGGGGGGGTGGGGCAAAAAGCAACTGTGGTAAAATATTTATAATTGGTAATGTAGGTGGTAGATTTATAACAGTGTTCATTGTCTGCACACTTTTCTATGAATTTGAAAATGTTCAAAATGAAAACTCAGACAATATAGAAAGCTATTTCCCCCCCAGTAGTATTATAAAAATCATCTACGTTTTACTTCTAGGACTTTTATATTTCATATTTTACAATTTAATCTATATTGAATTGGAATTCATTTTGTCACAGAGAGTGAGATGGGGTTTCATTTAATTTGAAGTGCCACTTTATATTAAATTTCTTTAAATCTGTTTTTTAGGAATTTCCATTTTTTCGTAACCACACTTTTAATGTAATTTTATGGCATGTTTTTAGTTCTAATAAGGTAGATCTCTCTTCTTTATTCTTCCTTTTCCAAAATTTCTTGAATTTTCCAGTGCCTTATTCCTCCAGGTGCATTTTGGCATAAATACATCAAGCTCATGACTGGTTTGAATTTTGTTGAAATTATAGATTAATTTGGGCAGATGATGTTTTATAATATTTAATCTTCTTATTGTAATAACAGTTTCTCTGGGTAGCAACGAATCTGTCAGAGATTCAAGTAATCACTACAGAATTATTTGTTTGAAAAGTTAATGTTTTAGTTGTATTGTGAATAAATAGATTAACTGAATTATTATAAATTAGGCATTAGAGATGTAAAACTGAGTAAGACAGCATCACTGCCAAAGAGTTCATGGTCTCATAAGAAAGAATGGTTAAAATAGTGCAGTTATGTGGGAAAGTACAAGCCTTACAAGGTACAGGAGCACTGGGAGGGAGATGGCGTTTGATTCTGCCTGGGAGGGGCGGGCTCACCAGAGGCGGTGATGCCTGTGCAAGAATTTCAAAGATGAAATATTAGTCTGCTCAGACTGCCATAACCAAATACCGCAGAATGGGTGATTTATTTTTTGTTTGTTTGTTTTTGTTTTTAGAATAAGTGATTTTAACAACTTTCTCACAGTTCTGGAGGCTAGCAGCCTGAGTTCAGGGTGCCAGCTCGTTGGGTTCTGATGAGAGCTCTCTTCCTGGCTTACACATGGCCACCTTCTCACTGTGTCCTCATGCGACAGAGAAATGGGAGAGGGGGAAGGGACGAGAGATAGAGATCTTCCTCTTCTTATAAAGCCACCAATCCTTATGACCTTATGACCTCATTTAACCTTAATTACCTCCTAAAAGCCCTATCTCCAATCCAAATACTGTCACATTGAGGGTTAGGGGTTCCACATATGAATGGGGGAGGTGAACACAATTCAGTTCATACCAGATAAATAGACATTTGCCAGGCAGCCAAGTTATGGAAGGGTGTTTGAAACAGAGGCAGTACAGCAGATATAAAAGCATAGAGACCGAAACAACAGGGTGTGTTCAGGAAACTACATCTGCCTTAATGTTGCTGGAATATAAAGTAGAAAGGCGTACATTTGAAGATGAGGCTAGAATGAGGGGTGGAGGTATGGCACAAGATTATGAAGGACCTTAGCGTATTAAGCTTATGAGGACTTTATCTTCAAGGTATAGGGGAGCCTCAGGGAGCTTTTAAACAAAGGCGTGATATGGTCACATTTGCATTTTTGATAATGTCAGTAGAGGAGCACTTTGAGCAGTAGCAAAACCAGAGGAAACCAGTGAGCCCAGGAGCTAACACAGTTGCCCTTGTGTGAGAGGAAGGCCTGAATGAAGGAAGTGAAGCAAACCTGAGAGAGAGGCAAAGTCTGAAAATGTTAAGGAGATGAAGGAGGCAGGACTTGACTGGATGTTTTAGGGGTGGGAGTTGAGAGAGCCATGGGAGTCCAGGTTGGGCTGGTATCTTACCCATCCAGTTTTCATAAAGAGATGTGTTAATTGCTTGACATTCTATAGAGTTAATATACTGACTCATCAATTTCCAAAACTCTGTGGATAAGTATGTAACTGTTCTGTAAGTTGAAGTTATGTCACTGTTACCATGTTCACAAGCTCAGGCTTTACCTGTCATTCTAGAAATAGTTGGGGGAAGTCAACTATCTTTTCTGGGCTCATTCTTCACCTTTTTAAAAGAGGGGAGTTGCACTCGATGTCATATGCACTTTTGCATGGTCTCATGCCATTTATTTTCCCTAGTATATTTGTTGCTATGTGCTCAGTGTTGTGCTAAGTTTTATAGATTACAGAAATAAAATTGTGATTCCTATCTTTGACAGACTAGTTTTGTGGGAGAAACCAACTCATGGTTCTACCACTAAAAAGTAATGTGTAATTAAGAGCTGGTTTGTGTCTGGTACAGCCTATACATTTTTTATTCATTTGTTCATTTATTCAGAGTTCCTGCTCTCATGAAGTTTACACTCTAGTGGAGGGACCATAATTAGGGAACACATAGTATACAGAATGGTGATCATTGTCACAGAGGTCAACAAAGCAGGGGAGTGTGTGTTTTGAGAGTCTGGTTTATTATTTAATGTGGTGCCCTATTAGTAGGGTGACACTTGAGCAGAGACCTAGGAAGTTAGAGATCGTGAGCCACATGGTCTATGTAATGTGAGTATCTGGGGAAATAGTGTTCCAGGCAGAGGGAACAGCATGTGCAGAGGCCCTGAGGTGGGAACATGTTTGGCTCATTTGAGGAACAGTGAGGAGGCTGGTGTGAAGCAAGAGCTATGTGGGACTGGGAAGGTGAGTCCACCGATGGGGGAGAGAAGGATTATTCAGGGACTTAGAGGCCATTGTAAGGGCTTTGACTTTTCCTCCAAGGGAGACAGAAAGACAGTGGAGTGGTGTAAGTGGAGGCGGAACATGATTTGACCTAGGTTTTAGAAGGATCATTCTCACTACTATGTGAAGAATAAACTATAAGGAGGCAGGGGCAGAGAAGGGAGACCAGTTAGAAGCCAGTTGCATAACCCTGGCAGGAGATGATAGTGGCTTGGACCAGTTGGTAGCAGTGGAGGAGGTGAGAAGCGCTGAGATGTGTCACTTACCATGTCTGTGTGCTGACAGGGTTTGCTGATGGCCTCGATGTGGCATGTGAAAGGAGTCAAGGTTTTTGGCCTGAGTCACTGGAAGAATGGAGTTTCCATTTATGGAGACAGGAGGCATAGGTCTATGGAAGAAAAGCAAGAGTTCAGTTTTTTCTGGTTAAATTGGAGATGCATATTGAGACATCTAATTGGAGGTGTCAAGAAGTAGTTGGATAAATGACTCTGGAGTTCAGAAGAGGGGACCAGGCAGGAGATATATAGATGGTGTTTAAAAACCACAAGTTAGTAGATAAAAGACCAAGAGAGGAGATAGAAAAGAGGTCAGGTGGCTGAGCTTTAGGGCACTCAAGGTTTAGAGGTCAAGGAGATGACGGGGAACCAACAACCAGGACTCAGAAGAGGCGGCCAGGGAGGTGAGCACAAAACTAGGAGAGTGTGGCATCCTGGAAGCCAAGTGAATACACAGTTTTGAGGCATTAAGAGTGATCGGTGGTGTTCTAAGATGTTGATAGGTAAGATGAGAACTGAGAATGGACCATAGCGTTCAACTGATGCAGGAGATTGATCCAGTCATTCCACTAATGATTTTATTAGTCCTAAATATTTTCACTGTAAGATTTAGTTAGTTCGAAGTGTTTTCACTGTAAGCTGAAGGGTCAAAGTTGTTCAGGGTAATTTCCATGTTAGTCACTTCTGACAGCAGCAGAACAGTTTCTACTTATGATCGGTATGCATTTTTATTAGCCATAGCATTCGTCTTGGATAGCCAGGAAGCCTCTGTGTTATTTTTTTCACTTCCTCCTCGAGTTGTTTGCTCGTCCACTCATTTATTCACCCCCAAAATACTTATTAAGCGTCTCCTGCGCCGATCCTAGGTTTTCCTTGTCCTGATAGAAGACCTAATTTCACACGCGCAAGATTTCGCCTTTCCGGTGGCACTGGCTTCAGCCTCCCCGCAGTGGGATTCCCAGCCTACTTTGTCCGGCTGCGGTTCGGCGGCCGGCGGGCGCGTCCCTCGCCCGGCTGGGCGGGGTCCTTGGGGCGCTCTAGAGCGATATGCAGATGAGGTGGGCGGGCAGGATGCAGATGAGGTGGGCGGGCCGCGCCAGGCGGCCAGAGTGGAGTTGAGGTGGGCGGGCCGCGCCGGGCGGGCAGTATGCAGATGAGGTGGGCGGACCGTGCCGGGCGGGCCGCGTGGAGTCGAGGTGGGCGGGCGGTATGCAGATGAGGTGGGCGGGGACCTGCGCTCGGGCGAGGAGCGGCTCGGGCCGCAGCCGGGAACTGGAAGGCGCCCGGCCCTTTCTTTGACTGCAGCAGACCCGCCGGACGCGGCTGCCTCGCCTGCCCGAGCCGCCGCGGGCTGCGGCGCGGTGGACACCCTGTCCGAGGCCGGCCAGCCGGCCGCTGCCCGAGTCAGCCGAGAATGGGCAACCACTCAGGGCGGCCCGAGGATCCCGAACCAGGTCTGTACGGTTGGCGGGGGTCGTACCGCGCCCCCTCCCTGGCCGAGCGCCCTTCCCCCACCCGCCTCCCGGGTCAGCGGCCGCCGTGTCGCCCGCGGCGCCGAGTGGAAGGGTGAAGTTCCTGGGATGTGATTCTTGCCTGTGGAATGCGCTAATGGGGTTGTGAAATTACCTGTGCTTGTTCCGCGACCAGGAAACGCCACTCACTATAAACACGTACCTGGCAGTCCCGGGTTGCCCGGTGCAGCGAGCGGGGCAGGAAGGAGCCTGGCGCCTGGCCCGTAGCACACAGGCCCGGCCCGTGGAGAGGGGTCGGGAAAGGGGGTCTTCTGTACAGGTTTCACTGTGAAATCCCATTTGCCCCTCTTGTCTGCCTCCTAGGCAGGGTCTCCTATATGGTGTAGGCAGTTCTTGCAGACTTTCTGGGCATTTGCAATGAAAAGTGTGACTTGGCAATGGTTTTCTGGTTCATTGTCCATTTTGCAGTTCCTCATTTGCATATCACACACTTTCTGGAGCCCTGTGGAAGGTGGTAACCCATCAGCTGATTTGTTACTCATATGTAGACCAAAGGGCTTGATTGTGACTGTTTCTTACCTAGAATAATCTGTACTTATTTTGGGATATCAGACACTTCCCCAGTTTATCAAATTATCATCTTCTCAGTAATTAAGTGAGCTTGGCAGAGAGTCAGCTGGGCTCTAGTTGTCATATTCTGGTCGGTCATCCTGGACTCCAGGACAGATTTAGGTGCTGATAACCAGGGTTGCTTTAAAAACACAACAGAGCATTTCTGTACTGTCACATGAAGTAAATGGGATTTAATTTAGCCTCAAAAATTGCATCGTGGCTGATTGGGAAGAGATGGTTGACTCTCTGTTGGAATCCTGGGGTGGCAGGTGACAAGAATGTGTTTCTGTGACAGAGTTGGAACTCTAAACATTTTTCAAAGGAGTAATTTTAAATTTTTAATTTGAATGAGGACACTGAGGTTATGAGAGGTGAAGCAACTTGTCCAAATGACTTATTCCTTGAATTGGGAGCAGCTGTAGTTAAAGCCTTGGTCTACTTAGCCCCTGTCCATTGTTCTTCCTCACCTTCCAGATCCTGAGCTGTCTGTCTCGGCCATGTCCTCGGGTCCGAACAGAGGTGGGTGCCTCCCTGGCACTTGAGGTACAGTGGACTGGTACAACAGCCAGGATCAAAAACTTGGACAGCCACACAGGAATACTGTGAAGAAAAATTTTAGGGGCAGGGTTACTGCCTAGATTACATGGGGTGACTTTTTAATTACACAGCACTTATCCAAACTTTTTTGGCAGAATAACATATATATATGTATATATAAAATAAATATATTTGTCACAAATAGCCCTGTTGATAAACTGCTAGGTAAAGGACGTGTAACGTTTTAAAAACACCTCTCACTAGTACATGCCTGTCCAGGTATTGTGAAAACCTCTGTCATATATATTATTTCCTTTGTGTTAAAACTGAAAGGATGTACTCTTGTTAGAGCTTTTAAGAGTTATCTGGATGCTTGTGTTCCAATTTCTAAGTGACCTTACTTTTTAAAGCACAGTAATGGGTAGGACACAAAAAGGATATGTTTATGCCAGTAACTTATTTTATTGTACTTTTCAAAGAGTGCGTATAATTTCAGAATGGGAACTCTGTTTTGCTGCAAGTAAAGATACTTGATTAGGAAATCTTGGCTGAAATTATGAATATAATTTTAACTGATCCTTTAGTGTCTGAAGCAGAAAGCATATTCTCAGCTGCTGCACTTTTATAGCATGGAATTGACCATGGTGGCAGCAAGGGTCCTCTTTTGTCATAGCTGCAATCCTCTGAGTTGGGTCTTTTTGACTTAGCATGGTGTTGCAGAATGGATAAGAGAAATGCTGTAGAATTCATCAGTGAGATCCTGGAAATTAGAGTTTGTTGAAGATGCACATGCCCTCAATCTGCTTTACTGTGGGGGCTAGGATGGGGTGGGGTGCCTCCCACTGGCAGCTGTGGTGCATTAGACTAAGAATCTGAGCAAGTGCCTTAGTGGGTCATCAGAGCAAGGGCACCCAAGAGGAGTGGTGAAGGTAAGAGGGGACAGAGGGAGGCTGGACAACGCGAGAGCAGCGCACAAGTCTGAGTGCCACACGGTTTCTATATAGTGTCAGTTTTGTCCTCAGAGAGCAGACACTTAAGCAGAATTAGGGATGCAAGAGTCTTGTTAGAGAGTAACACCTGAGAAAGGCAAAAGAGGTAGGAAGCAGAATTGGGCTGGGAAAGGCTTTGACCATGATGCAGATCCAACGCCTATGAAAGGGAAGGGGGGCTGGGTACAGTAGCTCATGCCTGCAATCCCAGTGCTTTGGGAGGCTGAGGCGGGAGGATTGCTTGAGGCCAGGAGTTCAAGACCAGCCTGACAACATATCGAGAACCCATCTCTCCAAAAAAACTTTTTACGTTAGCTGGGTGTGGTGGGCGTACCTGCAGGCCCAGCTACTTGGGAGGTGAGGTGAGAGGATCACTTGAGCCCGGGAGTTTGAGGTTACAGTGAGCTATGATTATGCCACTGTCCTCCAGCCTGGGTGACAGAGCGAGACCTTGTCACTTAAAAGAGAAAGAAAAAAGAAAGGGAGTGAGGAGGGAACCAGTTTGGTCAGGGAGAGCCTAAGATAAGGATGCAGATCTGATGAGATCTTGGTCAGCTGATTGGGGAGCTCCAGAGTGAAGACTGCCCATTAGAGGAGTCCCAGGTTGGGCAGAAAGGCCAGTCCCTAGTCCTCCTGCTGTGATCAGTCACTGGCTGGAGGCTGTCTGGGAAGAATGTGCCTGCAGCTCAAAAGCCAAGGCAAGTACTGGGAGCCTGGTGGCGCCCACAGCTGGAGGCTGTCAGCTGATGGCAATCCTTGCAGCTGAATGGCAGGTGCTTTCTTGAGTAGAGATCCCAGTGGCACATCTCCATGGCTGACTGTCACAAGACCTTAGCTGCTTGGACAGGGAGGGTCTATTTAAAGGGTAGATGAGGTAAAATCCCCATCTCAGACCCCCTCTGCAGGTTTAAAAGGGCTAGGATTGCACCATCTTTTCCAAATAGAAGCTCCTCATCCCCTCTGGGGTATGTCTGAGGCAGAAGGCATGTTCTCAGCTGCTGCACTTTTATAACCCTGTAATTGACCATGATGGCAGCAAGGGTCCTCTTTTGTCATAGCTGCAATCCTCTGAGTTGGGTCTTTTTGACTTAGTATGGTGTTGCAGAATGGATTAGAGAAATGGATCAAGTAAAAGACATGAAACTTTGCATGTATAAGGACAGCTAGAATCTGAAGAACATACTTATGATCACATCTCTTCCTTCCTGGAAGATCCCAGTTCACAGTCCTTCAATTTCCAAGCAGTCGTCAGTGCTTGCATTGTCTCAGAGAGGGCTGCTGGGTGTGGTTGGATAGTCTGTGGACTGTTCAAAGGAGTGAGTGGGCCCAGCTGGGGTTGTATCAACCCAAAGGAGGGGATGCTATTTTGCAGTTTTGCCTTTTTATATTCATACAAATGTGCCCAGTATGCTAACAGAGGCCTTACAAGGTGAGTTTAGAAAGACTTTCCCGTCCCAGTACTAGCCGATACCTGCTTACTGTTTGTCGTGAACTTGCATGCATGTGTTTTAAAAATTAATACAAATGATATGAAATAAAAGCTTCTGCCTGGAGCCCCTCAGGTTGCACTTTGTATTAATTTAATGAATGCTAACTGTGGTTATAGACAAATCCCAAAATAGCCACTTGAGACAGTATAAATTGTTTTCTCCATTGTGTCACGTCTGGTGTGAGTTTGGGGCCATCCAGGGAGTTACGGGCAGTTGTCAGAGATTCCGGCTGGGCCAGGGGACGCTCATCTTTGGCCTATGGCTTCCCAGTTGCCCTGGATCTGCCAGCAGTCAGGAGAGGAGAGATTCGGGGTGGGGGAATCCTGCAGGGAATTTAGGGGCCAGGCCTGGATGTGGTACACGGCATTTCCACCCACGTTCCGCTGGGCAGACTCCGTCGCACAGCCGCACCGAAATGCTGAGAGACTGGCAGGTGAGTGCAGAACGCCGGGCGAAGGCCAGGGTGGATGCTGGTGCACGCCGGTGGACTCCTTCCAGACGCGATGCCCATTCCCAACCACACTCATGTCGGTGTTTTATTACAAAAATTTCAATCAGAAAAGTTGAAAGACCTATGTCGTACATTAGTCCGTCTTATTTTTTGATGCCTGTCGAAGAAATGGCGGTCATCTCTATGATTCTATATAATACGCTATTCCTTTACTGTTTCTTGATTTGTTAACTTTCAAGGCTCTCTACTAACCCTCACCCTGAAAGTTGAGGAACGAAGTGCGTTTTCACTCCTATTTATTTCTCTCATCCCCTGTTTCTGCAGGTCATACTCAAATTTCACAAGTCCATAGTTAATATAAAGATGCTAATGGTGGAATACAGGGGGGGTATGTAGATGTTCACTGTAAAATTCTTTCAACTTTGCTGTATGAAATTTTCATTTAAAAACTTACAAAATTCTAAGGAAGTCTATTATTTACCACCCATATTTCTTGACTAACCAACGTTAAACCTTGTCCTTGGCTTTGTACCATGTAAATGAGAATATAATGCCCGTAAATTTCTTCTGCCTTATTCTCAGAACCCCCCCACCCCGAGTCAACCCCTTGACCTTTTTGCATGGCTAGAACATTTAGCTTCTGTTCTGTAATTTGTATTATTAAATTTTCTGTGCGTTGTTTAATAGGTTGATTCTGAAAATTGAAAGCCAATCAGCATTTTAAATATTATAATCCCATAAGTATTATTTACTGGAGAACCAGGTGGTATGTTTAGGTTTATAGAGACGATGACTTAATCTTACATTGTTCAACTTGTGATCTATGATGGACAATTTTACTTTAAAAAAAATGGAAGGAGTAAGGAGACAGCAAAGGAGTTGGTATGGGTATTATGATTATTTACCTTAAAAGTTACTTTAATATGCTTTTATTCTGTCACTCAGCTTCTTAATTTTACAGATTGTTACAGGGAATTCATTTTTTCTTACAGACAAGAAGTATGGTGGTTGAGAGTTTGGGTTCTGGAGCCAGGCTGCCTGTTCAAATCTCAGTTTTGCCACTTTCTGCCTCTGAGACTTTGGGCAAGTTATGTAAGTTCTTTGAGCCTCAGCTGCTTCATCTGGAAAAGGAGAGCGAGTGATATAACCTACCTCAGAGGATTGTTGTGGCGATTCATGGGTCAAACATGGTTAGGATAGACTCACACACAGAAAGCGCGGATAGACTTTATCTATGTTATTCTTAACCCTCCAACTTAACGTTTTAGTTTGGCCTGCTTGTGTTTGGTCCTGTGTCCCTCGCAAGTTAGCACATTACTTGTTAGATCCTTTTTCTCTTTTTTGCATTCCCTTTGCTTTGACTAGAGTATTCCTTATGATCCTGTATGTTGCCAGATTTTTATATATTCTGCCATCTCCATAGTAACCTTTTTCTTCTAGTTTTCCTGTTGTCTTTTTTTAAGAAAATCGTCAACCACATTTTCTGTTTCCAAAGTATTTTTTGTCCTGTATTCTGTTTTATTCATGGCAGTTTGTAGTTCGGGATTAAGTTAGCCGGGAGGGGAGTGGAGTTGGTTGGAGGGTTTGAGCATATGAATTAATGCCTTCTGTTGTCTTTGGTTTCAGATTTCATGGATTTGTCAGAGTTTTTGCAATATTCATGTCTTGTTACTTTATTTATAAATCCAGCAAAATTTAATAAGCACTATTTAAGAGGGTCTTTGATTAATACTCAATTCTGTTTACAAATTTTGTTAATACATTTTAAATTGTGATTATTAATATATTTAGGTTCCTGTTAAAGACTGACAAGTCCAGTTTTTTAAGTCTTATAAATTTGATAATTATTCTAATAAGCTTAGTGATTCTTAAGTCCTCTCGTACTTTCTCTTTGTATATGTATGTATACATATAGATGCACACTTTCAAATTAAAGTCAGATTAATTACTCAGATACATATTTTAAATTGGAATCACAAGGTTGACCAGTAAATCTTTAATAGGTCCAATTCTCGTAAACATTAAAAATATAACTCTAGGGGCCGGGCGCGGTGGCTCACGCCTGTAATCCTAGCACTCTGGGAGGCCGAGGTGGGCGGATCGTTCTGAGCTCAGGAGTTCGAGACCAGCCTGAGCAAGAGCGAGACCCCGCCTCTACCAAAAATAGAAAGAAAATTAATTGGACAGCTAAAAATATATATATAGAAAAAATTAGCCGGGCATGGAGGCGCATGCCTG